>WHYT01017457.1:121392-135523 GCA_009806455.1 Tetrax tetrax | reverse complement strand
AGGGGGGGGGGGGGGGTCGGAGGGGAGAACCGGGCCGTTTCAAACGGAAAGCGGCGGCCGTGCCGCTGCCCGGGAAGGTGCCACCCCCCCGGGGAGGCGCAGCGCGGCGGCGCCCGGGCAGGGTAGGCGGCTCCGTCCCCCTCTTCCCGCCGTTGGGGCCCTGTCTCGTGGCGGGCGTTAACGGCCGGCGGGCGCGCGCCGGGCGCTGAGGCGGGATCGCTGCGGGAGGAGGAGGAGGAGGAGGAGGAGAGCTGCCCCCAGCGGCACCCGGCCGGCCTAGAGCCAGCGAGCGTTGGGCTGTGAGGCTTTGGAATTGACTCTTCAAACCCCGATTCCCGCCCTCTGGAAAGGCGGCGACCGTTGGGTCGCTGGTTTTGGAGTGAGCGAGGGCACCGCTCACCTGTGGAGACCGCTTGGAAAAAGCCGCGCTTCCCGGGCGGGCTGCCTGCCTCTGGCTAAACCTTCCTCCCTCGGTCTTCTCCTTGCCCTTCAGCTGCCGGCTTTGCTCTGGTAAAGTTTAATATTAGAGTCACCCGCAGGTGACGTCCGTGGGATCTTGAGACCTGTCAGTCCTCCAGTGAGAACTGGCCGTGCGTGACATGCAAACGACTGGTTTGTGTGGCTGCACAATGAGCCTTAAAAATAGATTGCTTGGGTAGCTGTTAAGTAGTATTAGAAGTTATGATAGCGTTTAGCAACACATCTGAGTTGACATTTTAATGTTAAAGCAGGAAGATGCTTTTTATGCTAGCCCTGCTTTTATCCTTCTAGAGAAAGATTTAGCTGTGATTTGGAATAATTTCCTTTTTAAGCAGGCGCCGTCTTTTAAGTATGTCAAAAGCTGCCCACACTTGCAAACCTAAAACCTTCATAAAAGTTATGCCAAAATATGCTTGTTATGATTCTATTTCTAGAGGTTTCTCACACTCAGTGGGATATTGTTGAAACAGCAAGGGTTGTACGTTTTAGTAGCAGGGTTTTCCCTCTGGCTTTAGATACCATTCACTCCCTGCTTTTGAGCTATGTTTAATACATATGGTTAAAATAAAATAATAATAATAAGCTCCCCTTTCCCCTCACAGCTGCAGATTTCCCTTCCAGCTTCTCTGGTTTCATTCCCAATTCACAGAATATAGTAAGAAAAAAAAACAACTTCCATTCCTTCTTCAGTTGTTCTCTCCGTGTGGTTAGTACTGCTGCTTCGCACTCCTGTTCTCAGCTGGAGCTGACCAAGCTGACAGCTTTTTCTAGATGAAAGAGATGAACTGCTGTAGGTGCAGGGTGGGTTGAATTAATTAATGGAGGCCAATTTATCATTGCTCGAGATTTTGGGCAGTTAGTTTCACCAGCACAGTTTAGGAATAACTTGCTGCCACTGCCCAGATTGTAAGGTAACGTTATGAGCTGACTTGCACAGGTGCATGAATTAGCACTTGGATTGCTGAGGACTGTTGGGCTGATATGTCCAAATTGTGCTCCTGCCTTTCCTTGTGAAATTTTGAATAGGTTTCCTGAATTCACTGGGAAATATTCACTGGGGAGAACACTCTTGGCATTGGAACATACTTTTTTTGTTTCATGAGACTTGGGAGGACTTTTTTTACTCCAAATCAGAGGTCTGTGGCTTTTTTGTGCTGTGGACGGTGCTACGTAATATCATAGTATTTCGTTTAAGAACTCTTCTTGTATCTTTGTGACTTTAAAATGTCAATATTGAAGCTTTCATAGGTCATGAAGAGGAATTATAAAGTTTTAGGTGAATTTTAATAGCATAACTTATTTCTGATGTAGGTTTTTGTTTTATTTTGGTTTTTTTTTTGGTCTGGGCATAGAAGGAAAAAAAAAGGTTTTTTTTCCTGCTATGTCAGGTGTCAGTTGGTGAAGACTGGGATGGTGTCATAAACAAGCTATTTAAAAAGAGTATAGCAGTAGAAGCCAAGTGTCTTCATCTACTATCCATTTCATTGAGACTATGTGACACTTCCATTTGTACAATAAGTGTTTTGAAGCAATTTCTCGTGTATTAGAGATAATTAGGTCTCAGTTTCATTGCAGTTAGTGGGTTACTTTTAGGAAAAGCCCGTTTTCTAGTTTGTCTTCAGGGTGTACATCTGTCATAATTCTGCTTTCTTCCCATTCTGTCTCTGCAGCTGTTCAGTGCAGTTTGTTATACTGACACCCGTTAACATGGTTCCAGTTAATTGTCTGTTAAGAGTTTGAATTATACACTCTTTTTACCCAGAGGTTTATACAACCCTTAAAAATACTTTAGTAAGAATTGTGCTATCTGAAACCTTTGACCTGAGGATGTGGATTTCTTCATGTAAAGTTATTTTTAAAAAGCTGGTTCTGTTTAGCTATTTGCATAACAAAGACTGGCACACTTTACATCTTTCTCTTTGATCGTCCCTCTACTTGGGGTCATGAGTGAAAAAGTAGATGGTGTTCTTAACTATGCAGTGGTAGCATGAGAAGTTCTGTAGTGTCTTGCACGTGTGTGCACACTGCCATGCCAGTTTTATGGGTTAACATCTGGCTTTCTGCTCTGAGGAAGCTAGGGAAAAGGATTTGGATTTTTTTTGTTCTTACCTGTGCAACTCCTGGGACTTCAGTGTGGGAGAAAAAAAATAAAAGGAAAGATCTTGGCATTGCTGTCCAGTGTGGTTTTTGGTTTTTTTTGTTGGTTCTTTTAATCTCCTGCAGATACAAGAATGGAGGATCATGATAATGCATGCTGGTGAAAATAGTGAGTTTGCTGTACTGTCATGATGCTGGTTCTAACTCATTGCACTGCAAATACTGGGAATTATTTGCCTATATCCCTAACTGTATCTAGTTATTTGTGTGTTACTTTGTGGCTTGACATTGATTACGTTGCATTGTCATCTAGTCATTTCATTTGCATAGCATTTTACAAGTAATTTGAAACAGACTTAGTGCTCCCCCTAAAACACAGTAGCCAGAAGAAAAGTTTTGGGTGTTGTAATCTTGCCTTTAAAAACCATCTGAGCAATTGTAACATGTAAGTCCCGAGTTACATTTGTATGTTTGAATTTTGTACCTGTCAATGAGAAAACTCAGACCTTGACTTTCAGAGCTAGCACGATGAAAAAGGATGGGAAAGCCACTGGTGACATGTCTCGCTAAAGCACAGTGCCTTTAGCCTCTGGAGCAGCGCAGCAGAGCGCATTGCAAGCTGTGCCAGCCTCACCGGTACTGCCGTGGTGTGGGTAGCTCATCTGAGAGTGCTTGCGGGCTAAAAAAGTCACGGCCTCTGCCCCATCTATGCCACTTCTTGCAGTGATGTGATTGCACAAAGTGCTTTTACGTGCTTTTTCCATCCTTGGAAATGAGGAAACAGTGCCAGCAGTGTCATGGCTGTATCTATAAAGCTGTGTTGGGTTGAAAGCTGGCATTTGCCTGATTGCACATCCCACTCCCTGAATAAATGGGTAAATGTTATAGTAGGGTCCTCAGGAGAAAAAACTATCAGCATGCAGTGTGTTAGTCTCTCTGATTTCTGAAAGGATGGTTGTAACATGAGGAAACAATCATCTTTCAAGGAAATGAAACTGAAATGATGTACACAAGTTTCTGAATTATTAGGAGTTCACATGTGTTACTGAAAACTCAGGGGATGTTCGGCTTGATGCAGCTGCCTTTGTTACATTGGGGCTGCCGGACTCTGTAGCTTTTCAAGTGTTGGGCTGAGCCTGCAGGTGAACAGTGTATGGGCAAATGCCCTTTTGGGGCTGGTGTAAGAATTTGGGAAAAACAGCTGTAGAAATGTTTGTGATAGAAGATGTAGGGTTCAAGGACATGGAGGGTTGGGAAGTTGTTCTGTGGCATGTGTGGGTGCGGTGGATGTTGTGTGGAAACTTCTGGACTAAACAGCAATTATGTGTTTGGATGCAGTTGTTGGGTCTTGAGCTTGGTAACCTGAGTGGTCTCTTCCTGTCCTGCAAGTGTTGCAGGCTGAGGGCATAGTTTTTACTTACTATTGATATGATCTTAAAGCTTGGCTTAAATGTTTCACGCTTTCTGTGCTTTCATGTGAAGTCTCTTTGCTTGCAGGCATAGTGATCATAGCCAATTTGTACAGTTAAAGTAGCTGTGATATAATCAGTCTTGATGAACCTGCCTTTACTTCTGACCTGTTGGAAGTGACAGACCTACTTCAGTTTCAGAAAGTGTTTTAATGAGATCAGAGTTGGATCAGATGGATTGTAGATGCACCTGGATGTATTGAGTGTATGTCAAAATAAAGTCGAGTGAAAAATAACCAGCGCTTTCATGACTGTGAAGAGTGAGAATTTAAAAGAAACGTAATATTGCTGGCACTCCAATCCCAGGTTAGGAAAGGGAAGGGAATGAGATAAGTAATGTTATTGAAAAGTTTGATAGTTTTTTGATTCTGCCTTTTTGAGTATAAAAATACCTCCTTATTTTTATTAAAGGATGTCCCATGAAGAATGAGTTACTGTAACTTGTGGGTTTTTGTTTTTGTTTTTTTTTCTTTTTTTCATTCCTTGAAGATTAAAAAAGAGTTACTTGAATTCACAGTATCCTCTAAACATGCTGGGAAAATGCGTATGTCGGTGGTTGAACAGAGAAAGCCTGCACCTTCAGTCTGCACCTAACCATCGCTATCCATAATCTGTGTTTATTTTTAATGCAGTTCTTGTGTGACTTTGAGGTCACTGTCACCTGATAGAAACTGACAGTCTTTGAGGCAGAAGCACTGTGAGACCCTTAAGAGCAGCAGGATTTCAGTCTGTGTGGTTGTAATTCTTGTTAGCCATTGTAGTGTTATCTCTAGAATGTGTGTTCTGAACTGTAGATATGAAGATCTAGGGGGAACAGTTTAAAATTATTTTAGAAGTTGAAAAAAACCTGTTTTGTTATTTCTAATGGCAACGAAATTAGGGGGTTAATCTTAGGAGGTTTGAGACTTACTCTGAGAAGCCAAATGCTGCTTTTCCTTCAGTGATTTAGTTCCCTATAAACTCAGGTTAGGTTCAAAGATGGGAAAATGAGAAATCTGGATTTTTACTCTCTCTTTTTTTTTTTTTTTTTTTCCCCCTCACATGTACCTATAAAGGAATCTCACATAAACTTCATCAAATTGAGTATTTCCTTTAATGTTACTTTTGGGAGCACAGGCTTTTCTATGTGGCCAACATCGGAGACCTGACTAGAGTGGACAAGGAAATTAACTGCCTTATCTAATGCTCTGTGTTTCAGGGTGGCTTCTGTTCTGGCTTCTTATTTCCTGAAGGACTGTGGAAAGTGCTTGAATTGGGAGTTGTGAGTAGCACTTTCTCCTTTAAACAACAGCAAAGTTTGTTTTTTAAAAGATGTGTGGTAGGAAGGAGAAGCTTCTCGGCCTTTCCTTATTTTGTGAACTTGCAAAAGTATGGCTAGGAGAAAGTGAACTCAAAATACACTTATCCAAAAGGATGTGGAGGAGCAGAATTTCAAATTCTTTTGTTCATCGCAAGCTCATGAGTGTGTCTCTGTACATATGCTATGTTATTTTGCTTTATGGTGCACAATACTTTTCAGACCGTGTGGGAATGAGCCAAGATGTGAGGATTTTGATCAGGAATATGCAAATTACCTTTCTGAGATAACTTAATTTTTCTTTATTTTCTTTCATATCCTCTTTACTTTGCTTATGAGAGGCATTTGCATTCTAAGTGAATATGCTCTTTTACACTGCTACTGCTAATATTTCTTTCAAATATAGGAAAAGTATGTGAAATACTAGAAATAGATACTTAGAACGAATGTGAAATACTGGAATAGATGTTTATCCTCCTGGTTTTAGCCTTGTAGCAGCTAATTGATTTTTCAGTTCTGTCTTAGCTTGTTTTGGATATGAATGTTGACTTTCTGTCTTTATAAGTGACCGTATCTGAACTTGAGTCTTGATCTACTACGTTTGTACCAGCTCTAATTCAGACGATTTTGATGGTCCAGGCTGGTCTGCCTGTTTATTCATCGGTAGCATTTCCATCTGCTGTACACTCAAAGTTGGCCTGCTTCAAAGCAATTCTTTTGGAGAGAATTCTTCTGGCACTGTAAGAGGTTGTCATTTATGATCCTCTATTCTCCGACATCAGACATTACATCTGAACTTTCACTCTATGAAATGGTGACAAAAAGTCTTGGTGAAGTGAACCATTCAGTTTCTCTTTACCTTTAGTTACCAAAGTTTGCAGCTCAAAACTGTTGCATGTTTAAAAGACAGCCATATTAAATCCCACTCTGGAAAGTCCCTCTGTGGGAGGGAGGCTCCTCCCTCCCCATGTTTGCATGTATAATATAAAGAAGTAGAAAGTCTTGCAATGGTTGGGCTCTTACAACTGCATT
The DNA here is from genome assembly GCA_009806455.1 of Tetrax tetrax. NCBI lineage: Eukaryota > Metazoa > Chordata > Aves > Otidiformes > Otididae > Tetrax > Tetrax tetrax. The sequence continues at coordinate 129,148 of WHYT01017457.1, read as the reverse complement.
AAGTTCACTGGAAATGTAAAATAGAGCCTCAGGTTCATTTCCTTGTGATCTGCTGGTGATGATAAAATGAATTCCCTCAAAAAATGCTTATTTCTTTTGATATGAATCGCTTTTGGAAGAGATGGTATTTTTGTGCTTTTGCGGAAATAGTGTCAGGCACTGGTTAGGCTTCTTGGGTTTCCTCATTTTGGGAATTAGTCTTACAAAAGTTGAAAGTGTTATTGAGTTTACTACAATGAGATGTGTTCTCAGTGAACAAAGTTGAAGTACTGAGGGATCAATGAAAAAGAGTTGCTGAAAGGTTTTAGGAAATCCCAATTCACGTGAAACTGTAGAGGTTAGATTTTCTGCACCTGTCTAGAAGCAGAAAAGTGTTTTGATACCTGATTTCCAAATCTGCGCCCAGAGGTATATATGAGGGCTTTGCTGCTAGCAGAACATCCAGACCTTGCTGATACCACGGTAGATAGGTGGTAAGCAAAGTCTCAGGGGATCTGATGTGCATCTAGGGCCCTTGTCAGCTTAACTTACGGTGGTTATGCCTTTCTGCACTTGTCATGTTTTTTCTGCTCTTCACCTTACACTTTTTAAAAGCTTTTTACTTGAAAAGGCTGACTAGCTGTTCACAGCTTTCTTAATTTTTTCTGAATTTGGTTTCATTGCACAGAGAATACATGCAAAAATACCAACGCCCTGTGAATAGCTGTTAAAAAGATACAGAACTTTTTGCCGTGGCATGACTGGTTTGTGTGCAGTTGACCTCAATACTGCTAGAAGTCTGGCAGTTTGGAGGAGCCTTTATGTAGTCAATCGATGGCCTGATTCTTGAAAAATGATGTGAGGCATGGCGCTAGAAACAAGCCTGCAGGAGGAAGTGCCTCTCTTACTTTAGAGGTGATGCCTTCCGGGGCGTAGATGTTGAATGTTTAGTTGATCTGGGAAAACTTGTATTGCTACTGGTGATGTTTCTTTCACATATAAAAGTGGATGATTTTAACCTTTGATTTTGTAAATCTGGTGCTTTAAACAGGAATAAAATGGTTCCAAAATCGTCTTAGCCAAAGTAAATATTCACACAAGCAGTGAAAATGTTATTGTATTGCAAATGTAGTGTCAGAATGGGCAGGGGAAGTTAAGCACGTTGACTGCAGATATGTGGTGATTTTAAGACCTCTCAGAACAAAATGTGCTTTTGTTTTGGGGTGAAAGCATTGGTGAGATTGTCACTAGTACTCTCCAGTTTTGTTCACCTGCTCATATGATGACTGCCTAATTAAGGATCCTTGAGGTACTCGCTGTTCATATTTCAGATGCTGTTTTAAGTTGTTTGTTTTCCTTTGTGTGCTGGTAAATCCTTGAATGCCATCAGAAGCACAACTTGATGACTGTGTATTATTATCTCGGGTTAAGTGCTGTCTCATTGCTTTGCAGGCTGCCTGCTGTTTCCCGTGGAGATCATGAAACGACGTCGGCTTCCTAGCAGCAGTGAGGATTCTGACGACAATGGCAGTAAGTGCTCCTTTGTTGTAGAGTGCAGTAGGTTATGAGTTTGAAAACACATTTTAATGCAGCATTTTATGTGACAGAGGCATTTTGCATATTGGTTGGACTGGTAGAATGTGTATGGTAGGGATCCAGTTTTGAACTCAGTCATTCTGAGCATGGGTGGACAGTACATGCAGGATCCCTCCCACTGTATTGACTGTACAGTGTTAGTTAATAAAGTTGGTCTTCTTTAAAATCTTTGCAAGCAGCATAATTGATCATTACAAGAACAGAACTTGCATGGAGACATCTGGTGACATTGTCTACAATTTCTTATTTAATAGAAGTTTGCATTTGGATTTTAAATTTGCTTCATTGTTCTCATACTCTCTTATGCAATGGTAAGGTAAGTTGCTTCAAACCTAAGCAGAAAAGATTGATGGTGCCTAAAAGTTGTTCCTTACTTCGTTTGAAAATTATCTTACTTTTTTAGAGGTTTTCCTGGTTTTAATTTGATCTATCTGAGTTGAGTAATCATCTTCACGTTCTGATGTCTTTTGTGATACTTCAGTCTGAAATGTAACAGAAAATGATTGAGGAGGTTTTCCAGTTACTTTTGGAAGTTTTACTCTGAGAATGTCACCCTGTGCTACACAGTGGCCCTGCATGCGTTTCTTCAGGTGTGCCTGTGCTGCATGAGGGTCTGCTCCCGAGGCTCTTACGGCCAAATCTACACCTTAGAACAACCTTAGGCAAACTAGTGCTGAAATGAAGGAGTGGTAAAAGGATTGGAGGAGGTGAGAACTAGCAAGCTGATTAGGAGTCAGTCCAAATAAGGAATAAGTAAAATCTATTAAAGAGGTGTGAGATTTGGCTTGTTTTTGGGGAACTACCTGCACTTGGGGGATTTTGGAAGAAAAAAAATCCCCAACCTGACCTATTTTTCATGGTTAGAATATTTGCTTCGGGTTATAAAAATTGAAATCAGTGTATTTCCTCAAAGGTGGTGTGTACTTCCCCAAAACAAAGATGTGTTTTTACTTGTAAAATAGACAAGTAGCAGCAAATGTGATATCTTTCATGAGAATTTTGCTTTACCCATTTCTTGTTCCCTAGCAGCTTTATGTAAGTGTTTCATTTTGACAGTAGTGCTTATTTTAACTCTTTTCACTCTCTGATCCCTTCATGTGCCTTGTGTTATAGGCTTTACCAAATAAAATATGAAGCAGATAATCTGGGAATTGAAGTTCTGAAATAGATACAGTTGACTGATCTGTTGCTGATTGTAAAGCTTGTTTGTAATGTCATTTGATATATAACTATCTGGAATAGAGCTGTCCATTTACTGAACTATGCTTTCCACAAAACTGTATTTTCATCTATTCCATAGATCAAGATCTAAGAAAACGAGTTGGGAAAAAAACCCCAACACCGTGCCCTTTTATAAGCTCTCTAATTTAAAGCTTAATTAATACAAATAACTGCTTGTTGAATAAATCGCATGGCAAAAGCCAGTGAAATTTTATAAGCATTTTCAAGTATTGTTTGAAATATATACCACTTCCCTTTTATTACACTTTTTTTTTTTCTTGACTTGATGATGATTTTTTCCACCTTGTGAAGTTAATGGGCAAATTCAGATACAGGTTCCTGCATATTCATTCTTTTTCCATACACATGTTCAAAAAGATCAAGGGTTAATAATCAGAAACAGAGATAACATTTAGTGTAGGGTCAGCATCTCAGCAGCTTTTTGTCACTCACACTTCCTTGAGAACACTGTCTGACACTCAGGCACTTTACCCTCCACTTTTCCTGTTGCAGAAGATACGAATAGTTCCTTGTAACTGTTTAAACATCAAGGGTCTCCCCTTACAGGTTTCACCTTCAATTCATCTTTTCTTGTCTTTGGTAGAATTACTGATTACTCTCGCTATGTTAATTTCTGTACAGAGATCCGTTATTACTTTGTCAGTAGTATCTGTGATTCACTGTACTGATACTAGTGTTAGGAGGGTAGGCAAATTTTGTTGCCTAAAAAAATAAAATGTAAAGATTTTTATGAAGTTCTGGGTTCTGTGTTGAAGCCTTTAAATTTTTCAGTAGCTATTTTTCCTTCTCAGAGATTCCAGAGGCAAAAAACAATTAAATAGAGTATTCTGAGCACTTCAAACAGTCGTCTTCTAATTAAAAAGTTGAAATTTTAATCAACACTTAGTTGGAATCCTGTTGCCAAACATCTGCTTCCCTTCAGTCAGTAGCACCTCTTGACCCTGTGGCGCGCCTCTTGCATTCCCATCATACTGAACTCGACAGTCCTTCAGCTTAGAGAGCTTCACTGCTCTCCCTCATCTCGCAAGGTGAGGATTGGGCCTCCAGCTGTTGGCTTTCTTCCGTTCTGAAATTGAGTTTTCATACTGTGCCTTAGTAGACTGTGTGATCGGGTGTCTCGGATTCATTGTGAGTGTCACTGGATAAATGTTGGAGTAACCGGAATGGTGATGCTTTCCTGGAGTAGACTCCAGTGTGTATGCTAGTGCCACCTGGAAAATGAAGAAATACGTGTTTTATATTATTGAAGTCAGGAACCTGAATATTTATAAGGTAATAATAATGATGCTACTAATAATGGAATTTATCTGAAAAAAATAACTGAATGTACAGAGATTGTTTTCCATTAGATTGCTGAACTGAGTCAGTTTCCTTGGTAGTCGTAAGGAGATAGAAAACCAAACCTCATACCTACCCCAAGCGCTAAAAATGTGTTACACTGAAGATACAAGCATGTCTGTTAGTTCTCCAGAGGAAGAAAAAGATGCTCTCCTTCTGTGAGGTGAAAGAAGGAAGAATCATTTTCATTTAGGGATAAAACACAGAACAGAAGAAAGCTTAACAACATGGCTGCAGTCCTAGGGTACATACATGTATTTACTGACTTATGTCAGATATTTCAGTCTGGGTGGTTATATATTATTTGCAGTATTTTAAAGCCTTGCAGCTTAAAGACAGAACCCTTGCTTTTCTCATAACTTTTTTTTTTTTTGCCTTCTTTCCCAAAAGCTAAGTGCAGACTTCAGCCCTCAAAAGTGTTTTATTTTATGTCCTTCAACCTAACTACTGAAAATCGTTGAGCTGTGTCCCCTTAACATCAGACTTCTAAATCCTCATTTAGAGATGAGGGCAAAATAGTGTATTTGAAGCACTGAGCAAGAGGTGTCAGTGAAAGTTCTGCGCAGCAGTTCTGCAGTTAGTCCCTAGAGATCTGAGCGTGTTCTCAGAGATTTCGTTTTCTGAAATTATAGGTCACTTTTGAACGTTTTTATCTGTGAAATATAATTGAATGAAAAATGACTGCAGGCATAGTTATGGATTTTGAACTTTTGTCTAAATACAGAGGAATGGTATTGGGAGAGGCTTGGGGAAGGGTTTGAGATTATTGGCACCTCAAAGTAATCCTTTCTTTGTCATCTGGCAGCTTGACAGTTTCTGTCCCTGTCCAGATAATGTATTACAGCAACTATAATAGCTGCTAATATTAGCCAAGCACATCATAAAAGCCTTGTGAGGTACATGCCATCTTCCTCGAAACCTGTATTAAGTAAATTAGTAATGTTTACCTCAAATTCAATTATATCCTTGTTACCTGCATGGCTGGCTAGGGCTTTGATATTTTAAAGCAATTTTTGTTACATTGTATTTCAGCTTACTCCTCCATTGCAAAAATGTCTTGTCTTTATGATTCCAGTTACTCTAATTGAATGTTAGATACTGAAACCATTTTATCTCTCCTGCTCTGTGTTTGACCTGACTTTTTAGCCTCATTGGTCTGTAAATTGGCAAAGGTGGTTTGTGCTGAGTATTCCATGTGCTTTGTTTCCTGGTGAGATAAAGTTGTGCAGTGGAGTAGTTTCCATTTATAGCTTCAGGGCATCCCTTTTGCACTAATTGCTTGGACACGTGTACAGATTGTGTTTGAGACAAGATCTGAAGCTCAGACATTTGTATTGTAGGGAGCTTGGGTAAAATCCTGGCCCTCCTTGATGTCAAAGAGAGTTTGGTCCTTGTTTTCCATGAGCAAGGAATTCAGAGCATGATTTTCTTCACACTTGACTTGCTCCCACGATGCCACTTCATTTATTCTTGGAGAGCTTATCAATTCATCATACTCTTACATGTAGAGTTTCAGAAAGAAGAAGTGAAGACACTTGCAGATGAAAAATACTTCTAAGATTTACAAAGTTTCACGTCATTTCACATCACTTCCGAGAAATGACACATTTAGTAGTTATGGATTATGGAATATAGTTCTGTAATTCAGATGGACCCTTACTCTATCATTGCTAAACAAATGTTATTGTAAAGTTAAACATATTTTGCCAACATCTGTTGCTCTGACTGAATGAGGAGCATCTTAGATTTAGAAAGGGCTTTTAGTCCCAGTGGACTCACGGTGTGTTTGAGATGGATCCCAGAGTGCCTTCTCAAAGGTTGCTGGGTATGTAACCTTAGGTGTGTGTGTCACTTCCCACAAAATTGCAGCCGCTGCTGGCCTGGAATGTGGCAATTACTTAGCAGTGCGCATAATGCTGTGCAGTGCTTTATGAAAAGGAAGTTAAGAGCATTTTAGGAAGTTAAGAGCATTTTTCAGTTGAACTGGCTGGAAGGTGAGGAAACAGAATGCAGTGTAGTTACAGTGCTAGAATGTGGGCAGAGGAACAAGTTTAGTGGTCCCTACTGTGCTTTTAAAAAAGGATTGCGGCATTTGGAGCGATGACAAATGGCCAGAACTGTCTTACCTGAACATTAGGCTCACTGGGGCAGGGTGGGTTTTGGTGAAGCTGTTAACACTTTTGAGCACTCCAAAAGAGTGATTTGAAAGACTTAGCTGAGCTGATAGGTTATCTTATCTGAGGAAGGGACATCACATAACCATGACTGTCGTTTTTAGAGAGGCACATTTTTCTTTACAAGATGGTTAGTACTGACTACACCTAACTCCACTTGAGTTGTGAGGCCTGACACCGTCATGTTATTAAGCTATGAATACTGGCTTGGGAGGTGCTCAGATAGACTTTGATAATCTGTAATAAAACTTGCGCTGAAACTGCGTGTACTGTTCTGGTAAACCAGTGCTATAATGGGAAGCCTTGGGCTAGGGAGCTAGAGTGGCACTGGGGTCTGGTGGTAAAAAATAAGGTGGAGTTCAGGAGTTTCTCGCTGTTAGAAGTGTGGCATGTGCCTATGCATGGTTATGTGTGTGTTCTTTGAGGTCATAAAACTCAGATGCGTGCTACTGAGAAAAGCGATGGAAGGAGGGAACCTGTATTGAACTGCTGTGGCAGGGAGCTGCAAAGACTGTTCATTATGTGTGTCAGATAGTGAGCAATTGTGCAGCGTGGTGGTAAAGCACTGCAGAGATCGTATGGATCTGTTGTTCAGCAGCTGCAAGCAGGTAGTTGTCAAATGACACTGAATTTTGAGTAGCATTGGTGTTGATGAGATAAAAGGCTGTTGCTTTTTCTGTTTTGATCTTGAATGAGATTATTGTATAATAATGCACTGTTACATAAAGTTAGGGAAGATAGATGGGCAAATCCTCCAGCAACAGAAACATGAGAAGGGGATGTGAAACAGTGTTGTAACCTACAAGCATACATGCAGCTTTCTCTGTGTTAAGGCCTGGAGACTTCTATACCTAACATAATGGAAAACTGTCCTAAGAGTAGTCTGCTTCTGTTTCATTTGTGCTGGAGTTTGGGTCTAGACATGTGGAGTTACGTCTAAGTGACGTGAAGCCTTGCTGTAAAGAGTTGTGAGCCAGGCAGTAAATGAGGAGACTCTGAGCATCTATGTTTTCTCTTCAGGCTGCAGATCTTTCTGACAGAGTGTTGGCAGCAGCACCTAGTTGCTCTCAGAGCGAGTTGAGGGAGAGTGTAGGCATCTGGAAATGCCAGTGCTAAGCAGAAGCGACAGCCAGACATACATCATGTCAGGGGTGTTTTGCTCTGTTGTGCTGCCTGGTGTAATGGTGTAGCACAAGTGTATTTATGACGGGCAAAGTGCTTTCAGACACACAGTGATCTGAGGCTTTGAAGTGTTCAGAGGCTGTAGCAGCAGGTAGTTCTCCAGGGACACAGCTGGGTGCCTTGCAGATGGCTTTACAACAGCCTTGTGCACAGTACGTAATAGCTGAGCCTTTTCTGCCCATGCTGAGCAGTGTATTAGTTGTGGGGTAGAACTCCCAGAGGGCTTGAATTGCTTTATTGGTCCC
>WHYT01017457.1:91382-120213 GCA_009806455.1 Tetrax tetrax | reverse complement strand
CAAGTGTATTTATGACGGGCAAAGTGCTTTCAGACACACAGTGATCTGAGGCTTTGAAGTGTTCAGAGGCTGTAGCAGCAGGTAGTTCTCCAGGGACACAGCTGGGTGCCTTGCAGATGGCTTTACAACAGCCTTGTGCACAGTACGTAATAGCTGAGCCTTTTCTGCCCATGCTGAGCAGTGTATTAGTTGTGGGGTAGAACTCCCAGAGGGCTTGAATTGCTTTATTGGTCCCAAGGAATTTCTGTTCTGATGGGCTTTTTTTTTTTTTTTTTAATCAAAACATCCCTGACAGGTCATTTAATAAATTGGTGGTTAGAATGGATTATGTTTTTCCTTTTGGGAAGTGTGTGTTCTTCACAAATACGGAAAAAGGATTCACGCTTCCTTGATTGCTTTCTTTTATTATCAGAGTGTGTATATGTTCTATACACTTGGTAGTGGTATTATAAAAACACTGTATTTACAGTGTAAGGTGTATATAATAGCCTAAGGAAACAGAAGGGTCTTGGAAATTGCCTTTCCAGCACCAGTAGCGTGTTAGAGCTTTGCCTCTCTTCCTGTGAATCACATCTTGTTAGTTTTTCAGAATTTTTTTTTTGTTTTTTTTTTTGGCTGTAAGTGGGTAAATGCAAAGGGAGAACTGAGACATGTACCTCCTCCCTTTGTTCTCAGGGATGAAAACCTTTTTGAAACAGATGAATACCTATGCCATCCAAAAGGATCCTGACTATAAAAGAATCAGAATGATCTTGGTGTGTCTCCTGGAGTGATGGTGCTAGCTAGGCTCCTATGTTCATCCTTAACTTGCACAATCTTGTAACAGGTTAGGCACTTAGTAAGCCACCTTTTATCTCTGATTTCTTGTGATGATAGTGATGCAGGTGTTGGATATGTTTATTTAGCTCTGTGCTTTGGGGTTGTGTGTTTTTCATATTCACTGTTATTCACATGGCTTTTGGTAGTACGGGGCTCTCTTAACGTCTCATTAATTTTCCATCTGCTGCAGAACTCATTTCTCCCATGAGGTATATAATATTATCTTAGAAAGGCTTTACGTCTTCCAAATCCCCGTGATTCAGATTTCCCTTATGTTTTTTTTGTTATTTTACCAAAACTGAGGCTAATTCTATCTTGAAAGTTGTTTTTCTAGTCTTAGTGATCCTAATCCAGTCTGGGTGTAAGGCTAGTATTTGGAAAACTGGTGATGAATGTAGTAATTTTGGATACTTAATGCGAGAGGATAGTTTTGCTGAAAAGTGTCTGGAATCTTTCTAAAACAACTCAATTAGGTTCGTTTGCTTTTGTAATACAGAAGAGCTGTTTTGAATCCTGTGTTTGTTTTGACCACAGTGGATTGCTCCTTCCGTATAATCCAGGAATCATTCTTCATAAATTTAGACATAAAAATCAGATCGTTAATCACTGCAGTAGCTGCAGTTGCCTGTGAACTTTTTTCTTTCAGTGAGGTCCCTCTTCTGGGTTAGGTATGAAAATATGGAAAGGATACTTAAAAGACAAATAACATCATTTTCCTCCTCCCCTTTTATTGGTGTACTCAGAGTGGGTGGGTTGCTTATTCACGAAAGCAGCTTTGGATAATTCAGTGACGTGGTCTTGGCACCGTTGAAGGCAGTGATATTTTCACTTTAACGTTACTGGACGCAGAGTTGAAACTCTTACTTGAGATTTCAAAAGTAGTTAAATTTAATGTGGTATGGGCTGGATATTTTACTATCATTTGACTGGTTCCTTTAATTTCTTGCACTTTTGTGTCTAAGTGGTGGTGGTGGTTGTTTGAATCTGTGAACGCATGCCTTATAGTTGGGTTTTGTTTACTCAGTGAGTAAATGTTTTCTCTGTTGGAGTGAAGCCCTTGCCAAAGGTCATCCGTTAGCTACAGTTACAGATCTTGGTGGGTAGTAAAATCTCAGTCTCATGAGAAATTCTTCCACCTTTTTCTCCGTGTTGTGTACAAGCAGCTTAGACTACTTAGAAAAATACAACAGTCTCTTCAGTAACTTAATAAAAACATTGTGTGTTTTCACTGTGTATTCACCAATTTTATGTGCACGGAAACAGCTATTACAGAACTATGTAAGAAACTCTTTCTTCCCTTATTCGTTGTAGGAAGTTAGTTGGCATGGAAAAATACTAATTATAATATATCCTGAGGAACGCTGGCTGCATTTGAGTTGTCCCTTGTGCATGGATATTTTATGGAGTGTGCTTTCGTCTAGCACTTTAAAAAAGTAATTTAAAATGAAGATTCTGTAGCTCTGGTGCCAAGAGTTGACCCTTCATGTTGCATGAAATAGTTAATTAATCCAGTGGCCTAACCCTCATGTACACGGACCATATCTAAAATCAGAAATACACATTTAAGGAACTGTTTTTGACATGTGAAACATCTGCAGATGGCACAGTAAAGAAATGGAGATGGAAGATACAGTAGGGATTATTTTACCCCTTACCTTTATAGCTTCTCTGTGGCATGAGAGACACCTGGAAATCCATGTATTAATACCCACATAAAAAAAAACCAAAACAAAAAAACAACAAACCAGCCCATATGCTGACTTGCACAGATACAGTATACTCTGGCGTTAAAGCACTGCCTTGTCAGTGGAGTGTAGTTTCTTTATCTTTTTCTTCCTGTTACAATATTTCTGGAAGCTAACAAGAGAGTCTGTCAAAAGGTTTCAAGGCAAAAAGCTATAATTTCTTTGGAATGTAATGAATAATTATGCAGACAGAAATCGTACAACCACGCTGAGAGATTCGCTCAGGAGAAGAGGCAGCAGCCTGTTTTGTGGGCTCTACTGTGTGTGCATAGGAGCGTCCTTCATTTTGAAAGGGCTTGCTCAGGTAGAAATTGTGTAACTGATATAGATATTTAGGACATCAGTACATTACCTTCAAAGAGTATATCTCAGGCTATCAGCAGAGCTCCTGGGCAGTTATTAATCTGCAGACAGTGGTTTATTGATGCTCAGAGGGAAGCATGCTATGAGGTAGCTTTCTTCAAATGCTGGGTGGAAGGCTGATAAGTGCAGTGAAGCCAATACATGCATGTATCAGTAGAAAATTGTAAACAAAACAAAACCAGAAGAGTGATCACAGAAGTTTGACTGAGGAACTATTTTCTTGTTTATTTTGAAAGAGTGTTTTGGAGGTTTGTCATAGAACCCTGACTCTACCTTGTCTTACTCATATAGTCCCACTGAGATCAATTGACCGCCTTGGGCGTGTGGAGAGAGCAAAGGCTTTTACTGATGGCAGCAGTGTCTGCAAATGATAATTTCTGTGTCCTAGGTCTATCCACCTGGTCCCAGCATTCCAGATCTCGACATCAGAGGACTTCATGTTCCAGACATGAAGATCGAAAACCTTCTGAGGTATTTGATTTACATTTTGTTACATCTGTCAAATACAAAGCCGTGTACATGTTCTTGTAATGGATCCATTTCTTCTGATTTACATTTTCTTTTCTTTTTGCTACATTTTGCTGTCATCTGCCCTCCTCCCCACCCTCTTTTTTTTTTTTTTTTGCCAGAAGATTAGAGAGTTCAGCTGTTGGCACAGCCACTGCCGGCACCAGTTTGTGTCTGAATTTTGTTGTAGTCTGACACCCATTCAACATAGCTGTGGAGTCTTTCCTCTGTATTTTAGGCATCAGGGTTTATTTGCAGCTTGATTTGTGAACAGTGGAAATTCGTATTAGGTACATTGATTTCATAGTTAGGATTGGGTTTTGGTATGTGATCTTTGTTAATGTGTCTGTCAAACTAGAAATGTGCTTCCTGACAGTTCTGTCTCGCATAGTGCTTTGAGGAAATCCTATCAAGGGAGGTGTAAACCACTTAGAACTTTCTAGGGTGGATCAACTGTTAGTACCACATAAATGCCATCCAGTTCTTTGGAAATATTCTTGCTGAATCTCCGTATCTTCAGGCAAATACTACACTGCAGACTTTGTAGAGGCTGCAAAGAAGGCATTAGCTTTGGGAGGCTGAATTCCTTTGTTTAACTTACTTGCCCAATACATGTATTTTTGATGCATTGGTGAGTGATTAATGTTGAGAAAAAAAACATGCTTTATTAATATCCCCAGTGACAGAAACCAAAGTCTTGGCTGTTAAAGACTTTTTTTTTTTTTTTTTTTTTTTTTTTTTTTTTTTTTAATTACATGAATGTGGAGACCTCTGGTGAGCTTATTCTTGCTGGTGACAGACTTGCTTTTCTTAGTTATCTTTTGTACATCCCTTAGAAGTAGCCCCTTAGACCCAGTTTTGAGAACTACCCCATGAAAGGCTGTCAAGAAATCATCTGAGATAATTACGAATCTTGCTGATTTTTGTGTGCTTCCGTTTTCCCCTGTCCCTTTCCTTGCATTTATTGTCAGAATCTTTGCAGTTTTGTGCAGTTCTCTCTTGTTTTCTTAGCCTGGACGGACTTCTCATATACTTCCAATGAGCTCTGTTCCACAATCTTTTCCCCCTCTCCCTCCCTCCGTTTGCATTGTCTGTGCTCACCACAGCACGCTGTTCTGATAAGGGTGCTGGCAGAAAAGTGACACTTGCTAAACTCCTCGGGTGAAATTCTGGTCTCGTTGAAGTTGGTGGCAAAATTCCCGTTGACTTCAGCGTGACCAGGGTTTCACCCTTTAGCTTTGAAGTGTTCAGTGCTTCCAAGAGCCAGCACTTCTGTAAGCTCTGCTTTGCTCCGGGCAGTCTGATTGCATCAGAAATTAGAGCAGAAAGAATGGTGTCACAGGGCCACTGGCCTGGGAACGAGGTTCTTGGCTGTCAGGTGCTGCCTTAGCTTTGCTGTTGAGGGAGTTTTGTGACAAATTTGTCTGAGAGCCTGAGTTACTTTGGCTCTCATATTGGACAAGTTTTGCGTCCCATTTTGTATTTTCAGTCTTGTTTTCATTTGACATTTGATTGCTTTAATTCAAATCACTTAGAAGTGCAAAATCCTCTGGCCAGCTGTGCATGTTTGTTTTGTGAGCCAGTTTACTCAGTGGCTTATTTTTAATTTCTTGATTGGAGCCTCAGAGGACTTGTAATTGGATTGTTTAAAACATTTCATTATATTTCATTACCTGCATTCACCCTTTCCTTCATGTGGTAATATTCTTTATTTTTTAATGCTGGCAGTTTTTCTGAACATGTTAAGGCAAGTGTTAAGAAAAATGTCGTGATTTTATGCTATTTTTAAGACAAAACCAGAGTGGAAACAGAAACATGCTGAGACAGAAGTGGGATAGTGTGTGTGTGTTGGGAAGGAGAGGTTTCAAGATGTGCAGTGTGGTAAGGCAAATCACACTTTGAAATATTCTCAGAGTATTATTAACCATCAGGTTCACTCTTTCCCTAAAATACTTCCTAAAAATGGTAGGGAATCTATTGAGCTTTCAGGTGTGCGAATAGTGTGAGACAGAAATGGCTGTCCTGGGGAGACCTGCCTGAGGAGCACTCTGTATAGATCTGGCTCTTCCTCAGCCGTATGCAACAGCTGGCTGGAGCTGACGTAAAACAGCCAGTGTGGCTGTTGGTTTGGGACTGGGAAGTTGTGTCACTTTGCCCCATTTGCAGCCCCGAAAGAGGATCTAGGAGTGCTGCCCGGATGATTTATCTTTTCCTTTGTAACTGTGCAGGGTGAGTATTGACTCTGCCTGCCACAAACTGAGAAGTCTGCAGGGCAACTTTTCTTAAGATGTTACCCTACCACCTTCTTGCCCTGGTGGTGCTTATTTTTTGTCACTTGGTTGCTTGCTTTTTTAATTCTTTCCTTTGAATGTGGCATTGAGTAGTTAAAAACTTAGGGTTGTGGAGGTGAGGAGCGCTGAGTGCGGTTGCTGTAGTCTGCAGCAGCTTTGCCTTACAGGGAGAGCGGAGTGGGGAGAGCTGGAAGGCTGTAGACAAGTACAGGCTTGTCGCTCTGATGCCTGTGATCGCACCCTTTGCTTTCTGCAGTGCTGATAGGCAGTGGCAAACCAGGCTGAAGCTGCCACAACAGTACCACAGCATGCCTGCTACAAGAGTGAAGCCTTTTTTATTTCATTCTGAGACTTGTTGAAGACAGCACCGCTGCTTATTTAAGGCTACTAACCCCAAAGTTGCCAGACATCCTGCTCGTTTTAGAGGTGGATGTCTTTGAAAAGGCAAAGTAAAATTACAGCTATGATTCAGAGGCGTTTGTAGCCGATCGAATAACAAGGGCTTGTGTTGAACATGGAGCTGCCACCAGAATTCCAGTTTGGATCTTACTTTATTTGATCTTTTGGGTTTTTTTTTTTAAATACTTGCAGAAAGAGTCATCTCCTTAGAACTTCCTCTTGCGGCTGGTCGTGGTAGAGTCACGCCTTGATTTCTACCACAGGGAATTTCTAGAATGTCTTTGGATTAGTCAGAGCTCCAATAATTAAAAAAAATAAAATCAAAAAACCTTGGAGCAGAATTGAGTCTTCCTTGTGCTCCTGTTTTAAGACTCAAAGCTCATGCAGCTTTTAGTGCAGCCAAGAGAGAGGTAAAAGTGGGTAGCCCCTTTCAGCATCACGATTCCAGTGCAGGGGGAGCATCAGGACTTGTAGTGGAGTTAGTTGGGAGTCATTCTATCACTATGTGCACCTTCTGCCACCCCTTTTCCTGCAATGAAGCTAAACCTCTGTCCTGCAGTGGGTTGGGTTAGTTGACTGTTGATACAGTGACGTTGTTACGCACTGTGCTCCATGGTTACCCTGAAGCTGTGAATCATAGAGTGTAAATATCGAATGTCAGTGTCTCTATTTTTCTCTCTTGGTCACTCTCTTTGCAGGTGTTCAGAACGGACCTGATCACTGCCATGAAGTTACATGACTCCTTCCAGCTGAACCCTGATGAATACTATGTGCTGGCAGATCCCTGGAGGCAGGAGTGGGAAAAGGGAGTTCAGGTGCCAGTTAGCCCAGGGACCATCCCAGAACCAGTAGCCAGGTATAGTTTGGAGGAATGTAAACAAATACACATACGTTTGTGCTGGCAGCTTATGTCTACGTTGCCTTGGCTTCTTGAGCTTTATTCCACAGTGTCTAGCTGGAAAGGTCTTGGCTCTCAGAGACTAAGAGCAACATGCTTCAACTTTTTGAATGGTTGGGCCCGTTCTGCCTGCGTGTTGAAATATGAATGTCAGAGAATAATTTTTGGCATTACTTTAGGATGAGTATGATGACAGAGCCTTAAAAATAGCTTTGGTTTGTAAGCCCAGACTTGACCTCACTCAGCGTTGCTGGAGAGCCCTTGTCTGATGCCTCTTGTGCTTAGTTCCAAGCTCCAGGTTCTGTCAGGGAACAGTTTGATGAGCCAGATTTAAGAGCTAGAGAAAAGACAGCATTTGTTTTGATTTCACTTTTTTATTTTTTTGTTGTTGTTGTTGCATTTACTAACTTAGGAAATTGTTTGTTAGACAACATTTCAGCTGTTTTAAGAACCATCCAGATGTGCATGTAATTAAATACACTAATGTGAGATTTTCTAGCTCTTACCCAAGAAACTCTTGTTTTCCTTACCTTGTTTGTTACACTTAGATATTATTTTATGTTTCAAATGAAACAGTGCAGTTGAAAGAGCAGGAGTGTGCTGCAGCTGAACTTTGTATTTCATGCTTAGTTGGGACTGGAGTTGGAGAGAGTGAGAAGAACACGGATTATTGTCATTTGATCATACTCGATCTCTTTGAGTAAGCCCAGGCTGGTCGATACGGTGTTACCAAATGGCCTACCGGTGCTGGTGGGGCCAGAACACCCCAGTCTCTGATATACGGCAAAAAATTCTGGGTGCCACTGCACTGCTTCCTTGGAGTGCTCTAACCTTGGAGTGGGGGAACTACAGGAATGTTTGTTAGCACTTTTTGTGTTCGATGCAGCAACCTGCAGACCACTACATAGCCCCACAAGGTCTGTACGATGAGGAACTTAACTGCGCATCAGGTAAATCCTTTCCTTCCTTCTCCTGAAGGATTTGGACCTGCAGGAGGGCCAGGAGACCTGTGGACTTTAGCAGAGGCAGACCTTCCAGGAGTTCCCAACCCCATATCTTTTGGGGAGGTGGTTTAGTGGCTGTACCAGATCCAGATACTCACTTAGGGGAGAGCCAGTGCCCAGCAGAGGTGTTGCTCCAAATTAAGGCTATTAAAGGAGACAGGGAAAGGAGGCACCCACAGGTGTAGGTGTCAGCACAGGAGGCACCACTCCTTTTTTAGTCGCTGAGCTGTATTTTTGGTCCTACTGCTGTGCACCTGCTGGTCAGAGTTGCCCTCTGATGCCTGATTATTATTCTTGTTTGCCCCCTCACTAAATGCTTGGAGAGCCCTGTCGTGGTGCTGCTGGAGTGCTGGAACTGTTCTGTGCCTGATTTTGGGAGGAGAGGGAGGTGTTCTGTAAATTGAATTGTCAGTAGCTATATAGTAGCTGGTGTAGAACAGAAGGGAAATGCAGTACAGAGAGCTGATGCTAATGAGGCTTTGGTGTTGTAGCGGCTGGGCAGGGCAGCGAGAGTAGGTCCAGAGGGGTGGGGAAATGAGCAAGTCTGTGTGGTGATTCAGTGTCAGCATGTTGTCAGATGGATAATTCAGTTTAATTTTTTTTTTTGTTATATAGTGAGTATTGCTTTTTTTACTTGTTTGTACCACAAAAATAAAGAGATGAAGATGGTCTGTTTTGAAGCCAAACTGCCTATACTTATTTCTTCTGTGCCAGTGCAGTGGTATTTAGACAGCCTGTGCAGGGTGCTGGCCCAGAGGTTATGACTTCCACATGGGAGAGGTACTCAAGAAGGAGTTTGCAGTACAGAAAATTCAGAGAGTAGAGGCCAGTTTAAAATAAATTCTCTGTGAGGTGTCTGTAATATTTTAATACTGTGCAGTATGACCAGGAACAGTTTGGGCAGTGGAGTTAACCTGGCAAGGTCATTCAGGTTCTCACTCTTCCACACTCCCCTTCTGTCCCTCAGAAGCCCCAAATTCAGCATTTGGCTCTCTCCCACCATGTCTCAGACTGTTGTAGATGAGGGGAATATTCAGGGCTGTGCAGGAGACTGAAATTGAGAATTTATTGAGATCTGTGCGTGCAGATACGGTAGCAGCAGATCAGGGTCTTCTGACAGGAGGAGAAGTTAACATGTTGGACCTCAGATGGGGCAAAATAGGGTGGGGGATGTCCCGCTTGTTGTGGAGCTTAGGCTGTTCCCAGCAGGAAGTGTGTCTACATGGAGTGGTGCCATCTCCTCCTTTGAAGCACTAGAGCACAAAAAAAATCACCAGCTGGTGCTGAGGGAGGCAGTCACTTGGCAGTGTGGCCTGTCGCTCTTGGCAGTACCAGCGCTGCGTTGTGAAGTGAGTGTCATCCAAACTGAATTTCAGTGTGTGCACTGAACTAAGAGAAGGTGCAGCGTCCTCTGCTGAGAGAACTGTGCTGGAGGTGCACTGACAGAGAGATCTTGCTGTTCGGAGGCGAGTCATCAGCTTGCCGATAGAATGACTGCTGTCCTTCGTGAACTGGGTGGCTTTGCAAAGTCCCAGCATTGCAGGAATCTGACTTAGAATAACCTGACAAGTTAAGTGCTGTAGGTACTTTACCATTTCCTGAACCAATGCCTGTGGTCGCACAGAATTTCAGTTGGCTTGCAGCTAACATACGCTTTTGTGGTTGATTGTTGGCCAACTGGAGCCTTCAAAACCTGAGAGAAGGTAGTTTCAGCAGCAGCTGATTAATACTTGTGCTTGGCCCAGCATGACCTTAGTGACTGTGAAAGAGGAAATGCAGACCCAGGATGCCAAAAGCTTGGATCTGCTTGGATAAGTGAAGGTGAAGCTGGTGCAAATTACAGATTCTCTCTGGAAAGGTCTTCTGAATTTCACAAAGATGGCATTACTGTAGTGAAACACACACACAAATTCCAAACAAGCATACGATAAGAAAGAAAACTTCAAATGTAGCAGCAAATACCATGTTTTTCCTGGAATTTTCTTGATCTTGATATTGTAGTTAAACAGATGGATTTTTAAAAAGTCTTAAAACAGAATCTAACATCTGCGTGTATGGCAGCCATCACTACATAAATAGTGTTCTACTCTAGCTTTAAACAAGTGTGAATTTCAGGTAAGAGTAATGACAGCTCTATCCTCTAATCTTTTAATTTTATTTAGAATTCTGGTAATGAATTGGGTTTCTAGACAACTCCAATTAATTTCTTGTAATACCACCAATCTGTTACGAAAATGCACGCTCCTGTTTCCTGTTCCCATCTCAGTGGTGCAAGACGATTGCTGATGATTGTTAGTCACTTAGAATGAGGCATTTTGAATTCTCTAGAAATAACTCTCTTGGTAACCCCACATATCTGACGTCTGCTTGTCTGTTTGTTTTAGGATTGTGTCCGAGACGAAAGCCGTCACGTTTACGCGTCCCAGGAAGTATATTGTTTCGTCAGGTTCAGAGCCGCCGGAGCTGGGCTATGTTGACATTCGAACCTTAGCAGACAGCATGTGTCGCTATGATCTCGATGATGTGGACGTAGCGTGGTTGCAACTTGCCAATGAAGAATTCAGAGAAATGGGTGAGCAATGAGTGCTTGTGGTTTTGTGTTTTGTTTTGGTTTTTTTTTTTAAAAAAAAAGCTGGCAATCTTAAGGATATTTTTATAGGGAGGGCAGCAGTGGGAAGAGATGGTAGTGATATGAAGACATAGTAATCATATGAGTTGGAGTAGCCATGGGAGACCAGAGCTGATGTGTTTAAGCCCTAAGATATGTGCTTTCGTAACTGCTGAGTTGTATCTGCTCAGACCAGGTCAGAATCTGGCTGTGTGGGTTGTTGGGTGGGGTTTTTTTTTGGTTTTTGTTTTTGTTTTTTGTTTTTTTTCTTCTCTGCTGCTTTCCATTTCACAAGAGAATTCTCACAAAGTTCCAATTTTGCCATCAAAAAAGAGAACATCAGATAAACCATTCTGGTAGCTTTTCCAGTTAAGTCTTTTTTTAAATTTATTTATTTTTCTCTGTGTCACATATCCGTTTTTTTGTTAGTGGTATTCAGTGCAAAGAGGGTGGTCAAGGAGCCTTGGGAGGTTTAGAGAACCTACAGCAGCTGAGTTGCACAGGGAACGAGACAGTAAGGAATTCTTGCAGGGACTTTTTTGAGAAGCCTACCAAACCTTACTGTGACCATGTGCTTCAGTTTCGAAGCAGGAAGAGGAGTTACCACAAGGGGAACAGCTATTCCCTTTTCTACAGGATGGCTTGTGTGTGGGAAGGGGCAGGGGAGCAGGGGAAGAACAGGAACGTTTCTTCGGTAAGGTGTGTGCTTCAGGAGAAGATTTCACTGGAATTGAAGAGGATGTAAGTCAGCACAGAACTTTTACCATATTGTTAAGATGAAGAAAAATACACTGGGCCAGATGGAAGAGGTTTGGTTGTGTTGGTGAGCACTGTTGAATTTTGGTTTAGCAGTGTGGCCCTTCCCTGCTTTGGGTTACAGTTAGTCATACGGGTTTTACCTGGCTGTAGCCCATACGTGGCATGCCTCAAGACCTGGTAAACCACGAACTGACCTTTTACAACTCTTCTTAAAACAAAAGATTCTCCTTTTTAAACCCACGTATGGAAGAAGCAGATGATCCAGCCTTGACCTGGTCTCTTACCCAAGCCTTTTTTTCCAGATCTCAAGTCAGATGTGCTCATGTTTTAGTGCTGGGCTTAGACGATTTCAAAACAGTTCATGATTCAAGAGCTTAGGTTACTTTTCCAGTTATCTTCAGGAAAACAGCAGCACCGAGTCCCCTTAGCATTCTTGAAAGAAAAATTCAGAATAGTTTTTATGATTTGCAGTTGACATCCATCTATCCCATGTAGATAATCCCCTCTATCTGTCTGTCGTTTGCCAAAACCAGAGGAGGGCTACCACAGGTTACCCTGGGGCTGTGAATAGCGTTAGTGATGCGGCACACGAGGGACTCTTCATCGTGCTGATTTGTACCTGTGTGTGAAGCCCTGTAGTAGCCCTTTACGTCTACGTGAAGCCCTGTAGCCATTCTGCTACACCAGCGTAACCTTCAAAAGCACACGTTGCATGTGAAACGCTGCACAGATCTGATCCTCAGTGTTGTGTTTGGTGTAGTTGTAGTTTGTTTGCTCTAAACCTGTATCCACTGGATTCTGCTGCATGCAAAGGGAAGGAAATGCTTGTGTCAGTCGCAGGCGGTACGGTGTGGGCCGCACGCCTGGGTGCTCTGTCAGACACGGCACTCTACGGATGTTAGCAACCGGCATTTGGGAAGTGAAATGTTTCCTGATCTGCAGTTGCAGCACTTGCGTTACGGTGTCCCTGCAGCTCTGAATTCCCTGAGTTTTCCTGGATACCTGTTGGAGTGCTCCAGGTGCTGAAAATGTATATTCTGTCTTTTAAAGAATGAATGTAAACATTTGAAGTGAAGCTGCAGCCCCTTGATTCCCTTTTTAACCCTTATAAACGCACAGTCAAGGACATATCTCTGAGGGGTTTTTATGAAGTGACAGCGATCGTGAGGTTAGAATTTAGTTGCAAAATTTAGTTGCAAACTGGTCTAAAACCTGCCATCACCTGCTTTGCTGGTGCAGTAGTTCTGGGCTGCAGGGCAAAACTCACTCTCTTTCATCAGCAGGATTTTGGATGTTCCCTCTTGCTACCTTTCAGCAGCTCAGTTTGTGTAGCAGGGGATGCGTTGATCTCTGCCGCAAGGATTTACCTGTCAGTAAGGGAAGCTGGAAGTACTTTTGTAGAGTGTTTGTCTTCTGATCTGGGGGAGCTAGAGAGGTTTTTTTTTTCTTCTTTGTTTTGTGGAATTTGTGGCTCAGTTATTCACAGGGAGAGCCGAAGAGAGGATTTTCTTGTTAAAACACACATCATGAGGTTGCCATCTTCTGTACGTCACAACAAATGTTAGATATAGGGAACTGGAACAAACGCAGGACATCCTAAGCCTATGCTTCGCTGTAGTGGTGTAAGTATATGGAAATTCTGGTGCTGAAGTGGCTTTGCAAGAGGAAGATGATTGTTTGCAGTGGTGTAGCTTTCTTGGTTTCACGGGTGTTTGTGTGGCGTGATTTTGTGGTACAGGTTGGTGTAGTACCAACTTGGAAATGTTACAGCCAGCTAATTGTCACAGCAAACGAAAGATGGAAGCAGAGGGAAAAGCACTGTGCTCTTTTTTGACATTTTTTGTTCTGCGTCTATGATAGATATTTTTGCATGTCTGTAATAGTGATTTAATATAATTAACAAATTTGAATTATAAAATACTATAATGTAATTGGCCCATAGCTGTGGTGTCATGAATAATTTTCTGATGGATGCTGTTTGAAAAAAAAACAAATCCCAGATTAGATGTTGCATTTATTACAACTGTGTTTTTCATTTTTAAAGACAAACTAATTTATTGGTGTAGCAGGGTGTGATGGAGACCTCAGTTAGAGCTGCACTCTATCGGGCTGGAACTTGTAAAAAAACAACAGTTGTTAGAAACTGCAAGTTGGCTACAAGTATCCAAGCAGTTTTTGTCATTGATTTCCCCCCTTTACCCCCATCACTTTTCATTCAAAACACACTCAAATCTTTCACCAGAGAGTCAACATCTGGGTTGCAAAATTGAAGCAAAAGCAATAGACAGTGCTGTCCCAGAAGGAAAAATGAGAAGCCAAAATCTGTTTATGAAAGTTTTTCTCAGGATTTTGAAAGATTGGTTTGGATACTCTGCTTCTATTAGTTTAATACCGTTATAAGACTTTTTTGACTTTTTTTTTTTTTTTAACATTTCCCTGGTTTATGCTGGAATAGGCATGATTGTCTAGGAATGACACGTGTACGTGTTGGGGTCAGCTGTATCTACTCAGAAGCTGGAGTTGTGTGGGGTGGTGGTTATCGCTCTTTCCTTTAAATAAGTAACAACTCCTGTTTCCCAGGGATGCCTGAGCTGGACGAGTACACGATGGAAAAGGTCATAGAGGAGTTTGAACAACGATGCTACGATAACATGAATCATGCTATTGAGACAGAAGAAGGACTTGGGATTGAATATGATGAAGATGTCGTCTGTGACGTCTGTCAGTCTCCAGATGGAGAGGATGGCAACGAAATGGTGTTTTGTGACAAATGCAATATTTGCGTGCACCAGGTATGGCGGCCAGGGCACAGTGCGGGAGGGCAGGGGTGGTGACAGAAGCTTTTCCAAACCATTAAAGATAACAGGTTGGATTTTTTCCAGTGACAGACATTGATCTGTTAAGTTGTTGCAGAGTTCACCACTGAGTGGTGGGATGAATTCAGAAATCTTGTAATTGAGAGGGAGAATTGTTACATGTAATTCTAGAAATGTCCTGCTAAGAGAGTTGAAAGTAGTATTGTGTCTGTGTGCAGGATGTTATAAGGTGAGGAACAGCCTCCTCAAAACACACATCTGTGTGCTGTTGTACATTCTCACCTGGTCACTTCTCTTGCTATATTAATTTCCTCTCTTTCTGCACACTTTTGTGGCTAACGGACATTTAGCATCAGCAAGGAGGGGAAAAAAGAACTTTCAGGCAACCGGTAGGGACACAGATAGGATTTATTACAGTAAATTTAATGGAGAGCCTACTGACCTGAGCTGAGGTAGTGAAGCACTATTATGTGCCACCTTTTTGTGGCAGTTAAGAAGTCTTCTTAGCATGGAAGAGCAGATAGAATTTTAGCGTACCTGTTTCCGTGGCTGCTTCTTACTGTGGAAGATGCCTTCCTATCGGCCTGTCCTTCCTTTCCAACTTTAAGAAGTTTGCTTTGTCATTCAGTGTTTGGAAAATGGTGTTGTCCAGTGAGCACAAATGGCATTTTGTTGCTTAAATGCATTTGTCTTAATGATAAAGAAATAATGCCTGTGACAGCTGTAAGGTACAAATGGCTTTCTTTGCAAGATACGCAGAGTAAAGTGGATGGTTCTTTGATCTTTAGTCTCTGATCACATCAAATCTGAGGGTTAACATTGACAGTAATTTGGAGGCAGATCTCTAGAAAGATGCAGTCTTCTGAAAAAAAAAGTGATCTTAATTAGTTGCTGTTCTGCACTTTTCCCTCTGAATAAGAAGTAAAACCCAATGCTTTGGAATAACGTTGAGTATTGCACAGCAGAGCTCTTGAATTTGTGGTTCTTCCCTTCTGAGTTAGATACAGTCCAGTCCCTGTTACCTGTACTCTGTGATACCAAGCTCCTAGCTCACTGCTGGTGGGGTTGTCTGTCGGGAGTCCCCTTGCTCTTTGGGCTGGTAAACACCTTTTTCATTTTCCCAGTTGAAGCGGGCAGTGCTTTTGTTGCATAACAGCTGGTTATGACTTCTGCTCTTTTCACTGAGAGATCTTTTTGGAGAATGAGTGGGTATTGTGGTTGGCTAAGTTTATGAAAGTTTCTCCACAAGCAAATGTTCCTCTGGTGTTAGAAATTACGTAGAAAATGTTTTGAGTGTTGCAAGAGGCTACAGGTAAACGGCTAAAAAGTAACAGAAATGCATGTTATTTCCTTTGTTTTCTCTTTCCTGTAAATGGGAACACAGGCATGCTATGGCATCCTGAAGGTGCCGGAAGGCAGCTGGCTGTGCAGGACCTGCGCGCTGGGCGTTCAGCCCAAGTGTTTGCTGTGTCCCAAGAAGGGTGGTGCCATGAAGCCGACCCGGAGCGGCACCAAGTGGGTCCACGTTAGCTGTGCTCTGTGGATTCCAGAGGTAGGTGTCGGTCCTCTGGGAATTCAGGGCTGCAGTGGTTCTGGGAGACAAGAAATCATTGTTCAAGCTAGCGTATGTTGCTACAAGGAGTGTAGCATATATATAGTACTTCCTGGGAAGACAGTATAAAACATTTTCGGTTAGATGTAACATCTGGCAGGGTGATGCATCATCTGTAAAGAAGGTGATTACGTTACCTTTGTCAACCAAAATTAGGCCTTTGCTGCTGGCAAAGCTCATTTAACAAGCACACAAAGTACCACTTTGTTTTGTAAATGGAACATAAAAGGTGAATCAGGAAGGTTTGGATGTGAATTCCTGTGGGTTCTCATAATCAAAATATTCATCCTGATAACTTAAAATTGGTGAGCTTCACCTTGCAACTGTTCTGCTCGTGCAGTGAGGAACTAATTTTTTTTTTTTAAATAAATTTTAATTTTATCGTTTCTTATAAACTGAGGAACTTGGAACATGCTAATTTTGCATATACAGACAAGGACTTTGAGGTCTTTGATAAAATGGTTTCCCTTTTCAGTTAACAGTGTGATAATAACTGTGCATTTTAATGGTTTTTTCTCTTAGGTGAGCATCGGAAGCCCGGAAAAAATGGAGCCCATTACCAAGGTTTCTCACATTCCCAGCAGCAGATGGGCACTGGTGTGCAGCCTTTGCAATGAAAAAGTTGGAGCTTCTATACAGGTAACTGCATAGCACAAACACCTGTGTTTCGTTTTGTCGGTTTTTAGTAGATACGTGAAATGTGTATCTGCAGTAAACTCACTTTGATTTCCTGGTTGTTACTATGGACTTCATTGCACACAAAGTGCTTCTGAATGTTAGCGTGCTCTTACTTTCTAGTACAACTTTAATAATAATAGCCAGGTCATCTGGTATGACATCCTAATTTGTAGATATATTGATATGTTTATTGGTACACTGAAATAAAACTTAAATGTTGTCGAGTAGAGCAAAAAAACTCCATATCTGTGATGTACCACATACAAAAAAAAAAGCTTGAACGCTGAAAGTTGCTATTTAGCGACTTCTAAGACAAGTTGGATGCTTCAGCGGGAGTTGGGTATTTCCCGTAACGTGCATGCCCAGCTCTCATTGAAGTCAGTGGAAGTGAACACCTTCACTTTGGTGATACAGCTAGTTGTAGCTTTGAATTTCTAATTTTAGGTACTACTAACGATTGGCCCGTTTTGGTTGTAACTATTTTTTCTGTACCTGATTTTATTGTTAGTCCAGCTGTCAAGTTGCTGAGGGGAGAGTATTGGATCATTTAATACTGGGCTTTTTGAGCAGTTGGAAAGAACCACGTTGTTTGACTGGTTTGCCCTGAGATCCAAGCCACAAGCTGAGGAAACGAGCCCCATTTTCTCCATTAGTTGTGGGTAGATTGTCGAGCTCTTGGTGTTTCTGAGGGAAAAAAACCTCCTGGGTGTGAGTTTCCCAGTTCACGTTGCTGTAGAAGCAGTGCCACGTTATCATTCTGACTTCTGGGACTCGCTGAGCTGAGGGGTGATGACTGCCTGAAACAGCAAGACAGGGCAGAATAAAAAAAGAATGTCTGGTCTTCGTAGTTACAAAAAGAATGATTTCTGTATGCAGTAAGTAATTAAACTATAAAGCCAGCACTATAAATCTGTTTATTTCATACCAACAACTCGCATTCTTGGGCCGGAGCCAGTTTGTCTCATTGCATACTTCTGAAATTCTCTGCAGTTTCAATTGGACATGGATTCAGCCTTTCTCACCGTAGCCTGTGAATTGCTGCTGTTAAATAACGGAATCGATCCACACCAGAGCGTTTCAGCATGGGCAGTGTGGTTGCACGTGCATATTTATATTGGGTTGTTAGCTGTAAAGCACTTGCAGTTTTTTACAGTGCAAAATCTCTCAGAAATGTTTAATAATAATTTTGAAATAAATTTTGAAGTCTAGAGATTGAGAAAACACGTTACAAAGCCCCAAATTTTTGAAAGAGGAGATACTTGGTTGCCTCAGACAAGAGAGAAAAGTTTGATCTAAGTTACTCGAGAACAAAAGATGGGACAGAGTAAGGACAGAGGCTTGGGGCAGCGCTGTGATTATGTAGAAAAAGACAATAAATTGTAGCTTAGTAGTGTGGTAATGCTCTTCAATGCGCTTCACGTACTTCAGGAAAATGATGCTCAGGAAGCTCCCTGAGGCAGGTAGGAAGATATTACTGCCTCCTAAGGAGTCTGACGAAGTAGAGCGCTTCCTGTTTTGTGGCTAGCCTGATGTAACAGGATCCGTGATAGTAAGACAAGACACAAGAATTGCTAAAGCCCTACATTTTTTTTAAATTAGATTTTATCCATTTCCTTTTTTCCTCTGCTCCGAGTCATTTGATGAGGTTGCCAGAAAAAGTTGTAAACCAGCAATGCAGCAGTAGTTCCAGTGGAACTGGAATCGGTCTGTTTCCATTTAAGGAATGTATGAAATTGTAAATGTTAAGTAGAGAAAATAAATCTGTGCGCAGCAGATAAACTTGCGATACTAATACCTCCTTGTAGAGCTGTCCCCTTCCTCTTGGCCACTGTTACGTAGGTGAGAGAAACTGTTTTCTCCATTCTCCAGACCTGTTCTGAGGGGTAACAGAGTCGTTTAGGTTGGACATGTGCGCATTTATGTACATTAGTGTGCAGGGGAGAGGGGGCTGTCCTTCCATGTTTCTTCTGATGCCACCTCTCCCCTTCCAGTGACAGCACAGGATGACACGCAGGCACGATGGCTGCCACTTGAGACAGTTCTACATTTGAAATTGTGGGAGAGAGACAAAAAAAAAAAAGAGTTTTGCTTGACATTTTACAGGCGTTGTGTAAATCTTGGTATCATTAAAGCTAGTGGTGAGAAATATTTAGGTTTGTGCCTTGAAATTTTATACGGCAGAGAAGAACATTGTGCAAAGCCACTGCAGTAGAAAGGAAGTAGCATTAAGTGGATGAACTGAGAGCGAGACCCTCCAGAGATGTTACGAGATGTGCACACCAATTAGAAAAGCCGGCAGCTCGAAGTATGTGCCAGGCTGGGCAGAGAGCAGCTGCACTCAGCTGGAAAAAGGAGACTGTGTATTCTCCCAAGTTCAGCAGATCTCCTTTCCCTGCTTTTCCCCAAAAAACATTAGCCACGCTAAGAGCTGATTATTCGCAGCTTGGAAACCATGGCTGAAGTACTCTCCTGTCCTGTTTGGTGCTCTGGTTGGGCTGCTGTTGCCCTCTTGGTTAGTAAGAGAGGAAAGTGCAGACGATGCTGTGGTATTTTTAAGTGCCTTTTATATGTTGATTTTGTTAAAGAATGTTCATTTGAAACTTCTACAGTTTAAACTCATTTGTACCTTTATACTCCATCTGGCTGCTGAGTCAACCTAAGCAGGAAAACGCAGAGGAGAAAGATATTTGGCTCCTTTTCAGAGTGCTGTATAAACATCCTAGCGCAAGGCATTTCTCTGTACGGTTAGATGACTCGTAGTTAATAGCACTAACATTCATTTCCACTTGAAATTCTTTTCACTGGAGACAAAGGTGTGAGAGATACAAATGTGTGTGTATGTACATTCACATATATTAGACCCTTTCAGGTTGTGGCTGGTAATAGCTACGCTGGCGTTTTGCAAGAGAAAGTTACATGTCATTGAAATGAAGCGCTAAATCAGCTGAGCGAGTGCCCACCTCTCCATGACGGCTGGGTTCACTGGGAGGGAAGAAAAATGACAAAAAATTGAATTTCCTGTTGTCATCTCCCAGGTGAAGTGAGGGCTGTACTCAGTGAAGTGATTGGCAGTGATTTAATGTTTGACATTATAAAATTGGGATAACAGGAAAAAGAAATTCCCCTTGGTGGAGGCCTTTTGGGTAGCATGGGTCCAGGTGCTGGGAAAGACTTAATTAAAAGTATCAGGCTGGCCTGGAGCCACAGAGATGTTTTTCCCTCTCTCCGATGCTGGCACAGCCAAAGGGGGAACGTTTTCCTTTGTGTAACACTGCCCTACGTGGACGGCT
The DNA here is from genome assembly GCA_009806455.1 of Tetrax tetrax. Lineage (NCBI taxonomy): Eukaryota > Metazoa > Chordata > Aves > Otidiformes > Otididae > Tetrax > Tetrax tetrax. The sequence continues at coordinate 100,424 of WHYT01017457.1, read as the reverse complement.
GCAGTGAGGGGAAGAACACACATCCTCTTGTGGATTTGCTGTTATTGAATAGCGTGACGAGGCTAGTGAGGGGTTAACCGCTCCTGTCCCACCGGGCCACTTGAGCCTTGCCTGGCCTGAAAGCACTAAATCGTAAACCTAATTAAAAGAGAGCAAGAAAGTACGTGCAGCTTGGAAGCAGAGCGCAGTAGTGGGGTGGTTCTTCCAAAGCAGGACTGGCTGCTCGAATAGTTTTAGGCAGTGTGGCTTCTTAAATTTATATTTGATTAATTTTAATTAAATTTCTGTAGTGTTCAGTGAAGAACTGCAGAACGGCCTTTCACGTCACCTGTGCATTTGACCGTGGCTTGGAGATGAAGACCATACTGGCGGAGAACGATGAGGTGAAATTTAAGTCGTACTGTCCCAAGCACAGCTCCAGCAAGAAAGCGGGTGATGAGACGTTCAGTGAAAGCACAGGCCAGGAGAACGGGAAGGGGATTCGGGATGGCTCTTTTCCTGCCCACATGGACACTTTCCACAGCATGGATCAGAACCAGGAGGAGGCCCATCGAGTCAGCCTCCGCAAGCAAAAACTCCAGCAGCTGGAGGATGAGTTCTATACCTTCGTTGAGTCTCTGGAAGTGGCTAAAGCGCTGTGGCTGCCCGAGGAGCTGGTGGGATTCCTTTACCAGTACTGGAAGCTGAAGAGAAAAGCCAACTTCAATAAGCCTTTGATTACACCAAAGAAGGATGAAGAGGACAATCTGGCTAAACGGGAACAGGATGTTCTGTTCAGGAGGTTGCAGCTCTTCACACACCTCCGGCAGGATCTAGAGCGGGTAAGTCACCGCACTGCCTGCGCTTGCGCAAGGTGCGCTGGCCTGTGTCAGCCGAGTTTCCAAGCTACGTTCTCCGTTATTGCCCTTGTGTGCAGGCACTCCGTGCTGGATCCTAACTCAAAACACCAGTTTCCCTTTTCAAACAGCGCATTAGTTCACAGGGCCAGCAGATCTTGGCTTGTAGCATCCAGTCTCCTTGTACCTGGATTGTCCTATTTCTGCTTACGCTTTTTTACTGATTAACGCTGGTGGCTGTGGACTGTGCTGCAACCCCCAGCTGGAGGCTTTTTAGCCTTTAAGGGCTTTCTCTGCTTCTTTCATCTGGTGCACGAAAAGGAAAGGATTATGGAGCTCACCTTGATTTGGAGCAAGTCTGTTTTTCATTGACACGGCACGGTCAGGTGACTTTTCACTGGACTGTCTGTGTAGCAGGTTTGGGAGGCACAAAGAACAGTAGGATCAGTTTGGTGTTTTATCTTAAGCACATCTGATCCTGTAACAACCCGAATTCCTTCCTTTTTGGTTAAGTAGTAGAGTTTAAGGTATGTTGGAGCCAGAAAGAGTGCTGAAATAGTTTTAGTTTTTCACATCTGTACGTCAGATGGCTCGTGTAGGCCGTGTATGGAACCTGGCGCAGGAGGTCCCGCCTCGGCCTCAGTAACCTGTGGGTGAACGAGAGCCTCTCTTGGAGAACAGTCTCTAGGCTTTAAATCAGGACAGCAGGTGCGCGTGCATCTGCTCCATCCTGTGTAAAGGGTCCTAGAGAACACAATTCCTGTAAAACTCATCAAGTTCATGTCTTCCAGGTGCGTAATCTCACTTACATGGTGACCCGAAGGGAAAAAATCAAGAGATCTGTTTGCAAAGTTCAAGAACAGATATTTAATATCTACGCAAAGCAGTTGGAACAAGAAAGAGTTTCAGGTATGCTTCAGTGTTATCTTTTCCACGTAAGAGCACAGGCATTGAAAGGTTTAGTGACAGGCTAATGACCAGTTTTGAAGGACAAACAGGACCTCATTTATTCTTATTAAAATCCCGGGTAGTCCACCATGCGTCTGGAGATTAGAGATAAAAAAAATGAGAACGGGTGGGGACATTGCTATAGAAACCAGAAAGTCTGTGTTCCTACCCGTGGGGACGGAGCAGCTTCACATCCTTGTGACAGAGACCACGACGTACATTCAGGTGCCTGTGGTGCCCGGCCAGGCTGTGGTTTATTGGTGCCGCTGCACTAGTGTTTGTTTGGAATGTGCTGCTTTGCATCAGAGATGGCAATTTAAAGAAATGCATTTGGAAAAAGTAGCACTCTGGTTTTATAACAACATGGTTTTTTTTCTGCCTGGTCAAATTGACAGTAGTCTTTGCTCAGAAAGATGAGTAACGTCATAGTTACTGCACTAATTAGATTATCCTTAAAGTATTCAGTAACTAATGAACTGTATTTTAGACAGAAGCCATCAGATCCACTTCCTGGTTTCTCCCCGCCCCGCTCCGAACAGTCTCTCTGTCACAGTGGATAGAGCAGAGCTAGGATGTATTTGCTACAGGTGTCGTTAGGTGCAGCACAGCTACAGGGAAGTAAACTACCCCAGCAGTTACACTGTGAAACCATGACACAGCCACATCACTGTGACGTAAAGGTGCTGGAGAGGCAACCAAATACCCATTTATGCTGAAGAACGTCAGGCACGAGGAACAGGATTACGATAGGTACATTCAAAAGCGCGTTTACCTGGGCATGGAATTGCTGGACTTTAACTTCGTTTGTTGCATTTAGGTGTGCCTTCCTCATTCTCCTCCGTGGAAAACACGGTGTTGTTCAACAGTCCGTCTTTGGGCCCCAACGCCCCTAAGATCGAGGATTTGAAATGGCATTCGGCGTTCTTCAGGAAACAAATGGGCACGTCTCTAACCCGCTCTTTGAAAAAACCGCACAAGAGAGACGGAGTAAGAAACAGCTCTGGCAGCGACAGCAGAGCCGTGCTGCGGCAGCCCAGCCAAAGGGAGGGCGGTGCAGCTCCAGGTAGCTTTTTAAATTTGGACAAGACCTTTGCAGAAACACGGATCGTAACAGCACAGCAGAAAAATGGCATGGTTATACCAGACCACAGGAAAAGGAGAGATAATCGTCCACAGTGTGAGGTGATCAAGGCAGAACTGAAGGAAAAGACTTCTAAACACAACCACAAACCCCTGAGACCCACAGAACTCTCTCAGAGGCAATCAGAAAATAAAAGGGCTGTGAACCACTCCAGTGGTAGGTCAGCGCCTGGCACACGGAGGGATATAGTGCCTAAATGCAACGGGGGTCTTGTCAAAGTAAACTCTAATCAGACAGTAGTTAAAGTGCCTACCACGCCCACGAGCCCAGTGAAAAACTGGGGCGGATTCCGAATTCCAAAGAAGGGGGAGAGGCAACAGCAGGGCGAGAGCCCGGAGGAGACCTGCCGCCAGAACTCCAGCTACCCCTACCTGGGCGTGGGCAGAGTTTCACCGAAGGACAGGGCAAAAAGCAAGCTAAAGCCTGACAGCGAGAATGATGGGTACGTCCCCGATGCCGAAATGAGCGATTCGGAGACCGAAGTGGCTGAAAAAAAGTGCAGGCAGCAGAGGCTCAGTCCCAACAGCACTATCAGCAGAAGGACAGACATTATTAGGAGAAGCATCCTGGCATCCTGACTGGACAGAGGGACACGGTGTGAGCGCTGTGCTCCGTACAGTCACTGCCTCCAAGCCAACTCCACATTATTTATTGGTGTGAGAGAGGGGAGTTCTTAGACGTGGCTACCGACTGGCAGATCGATAACCCGTTATTCCTGAGCTGTATGTTTACATGCAATTAAAGCTGGATTGTGGGGTTTGTTTTTTTTTTTTGCACCCCCTCCTCTCCCGCCCAATTCTGTGAGAAGTTTTAATCTCCTTTATTTGCAGCTTTCCTGAGTAAGCAGAGAAATGACATCACTACTAAAATCAGATTTGTGATGAACACTAAAGTAACTAAAAAAACGACAACTTACTTTTAGAAGGGGCTAGGGTGGGTGGGGTAAGTAGGCTGCATTCATCCCTTTTAGCTAAAAAGCACTGAAAATTTTACTCCCTTCCCCTGCGTTCTGGAAAAGCACAAGCTCTTAATTTACCTAGTGTGTACTGAATCGAAGGTGGTTGTACCGCACTGCGAAACCCCATTACAAATGGTGGTAGGTATTTCTCCTCTGTTTGCAGAATGTTTTCTGTTGCATTCAGTTTGGGCACAGAAGGCAGCTCAAAACCCTCTGGCAGTTCCCCAGTTTACGTGGAGGTCCACCTGTGAGACGAGCCGTTCTAACCATGACGTTGCACTGGAGGAAGAGGGGACAGGTCAGGGCCGCAGCTGCCTTACGGTGCAACCGCTTGTGAAAGACTGGCGCTGAGCAGAGGGCCCTCGCAGCTGGCTCTGTCTGAGAAACAGGGCTGCCTTGCAGGTTACTGCCCCCCACGGAATAACCCGGCACCGGTCAGTCACCTGTCTCCAGGAGCACGATGACAATTCAAGAAAAAAGATTTCTAAGGCACTAGTCAGTAGGATTTCCCAAAGCCCACCAGGTATGCACTAATGGTACGTACTGGGAAAACCAGGCTTATGACACTAAAGGGTTGCTTTAAAAAGGACATGAAAATATATATATATATATTTTTAAATAAAATAAAATGGAAAGGCAATAAGTTGTGATTAGCTCTTTACAGTCAAATGAAGAGAAAATATTTAGTTCTGTTCTGGACTAGATTTGATGGAAGAGGGAACTCGTATTCTGATTGTGTACTTTTTTTACATAATTGCAAATGGCAATAACTAGTAAGCTATGAGCAATAATATTAACAGATTATTAGGATACTGTTTGGGGCCGAGTAGAGTGTGCACATAATGGTGGAGCAGTAGGAGCCTGTAAATTTTGGAATTCTGCATAGATATAAGTCAGGTTTTAAGCAGCAATGTGTTACAGAAAGACAGGCATAAAGAACCCCCTTCTCACCCCCCCACCTTTCCTACTCCCACCCTGCCGTTACTTTTTAGTGTTAGACCCTTGCCTCTTGAGCAGGGAGCATTGAGAACACAGCAGAGCTCTGCCATAACTGAGTCTTCCAGAGGGATTCAATTAAAAAAAAATAAAAAATTTAAAAAAATGCTTATTAACACCCTACCTTGCTATGCAAGTTATCACTTAATTTACTATTTCAACAGCATGCATCCCTATGATGTGTTTTAAAACTCTGAAGTCTTAACCTTTTGCTACCTTTTGGGATGATGTTGAGGAAGGGGAATTTTGCGTAAGCTAGAGCTACTTTTAAAACACCATTGCTGGTCCCAAGAAGTTAGATTAACTCCATGATTTACAGAGGTGAAAGTCAAACAGGGCGCTTGTGAAGCTGAAGTTACACGGTCACTCTTGGGATGAGTTAAGAGAAAATGACTTACTTGATCAAACATCAGCCGACAGAAGGCGATTGCAGGTAAGTTCGTTCCACTGGACACTCCGCAGTGTTTTCCAGACAGGCACTGTTGTTTGCTGTAAGAAAGCAGCTCATCACCCTATACGGAATTGTTTGTCAAGCCATAGATAGAATCAAAATTTAGATCATTCGAAGTAAACGTTTAACCTCACACCGGTTTGAAAGAGGTACCTTGTTCATTTGCACTATTATGAATGCTAATGTTGTGCAGAATTAATGCCTTACCTGTTTTGCTCCCCGATGTTTAGGTTAATAAGCTTTCTAATGTTTCAAGTTCAGCTGAACCAAAACCAAAAAAGCTGCAAGAAGGCCACAGTGTGCCCAGCTCTGTAGGTTAGTTTTGTCTCCCATGCTTAGCGCTCAGCAGCAGAGGTGTCGTAGTACAGCAGTGACAATACAAACCCACCCCTGTACCTTACTGGGGTAGAACCAGTTGCGGAATTTGTTTTTAAGCGTTACCTTACCTTGTGCAGACTGACCAAGAGATCTTTGATTATGACTGATGTATTCTGTTGAACTGTAGGCTTAGTTGAACTTCTGTAAAGTTGCCTGGAATGCCATTTGTTAGGTGATAAACTCTCACAACTCTAAATGAAGGGTTATACATGTTGTGTATAAATCTTAATTTCAGAAATTTGAGAAGATTGTCATTACATTTGTAAAACCTTGTACAGAAGATTTTTCACTATGTGCCTAGCTTTGGTGTCCATTCAGCTGAAAATAATTAAAAAAGGTGCATGAAGAGAAACAGATAGAAACAAAAAGTATATGTAGAGATGACTATTTTATATTACATGGCCCAACCCTGTATTTATTTTCTCCCTTTTTTGAAGTATTTATAAAGACCTAGTTGAAGACAGCTGTATTTTTTGTTAAAATATTCAGTAGAATTGTGCCTTTTTGTCTGTACGTGAATAAATGCTGTACATTTTTGCAGTATCCTTGCCAGCAGTGTTTTAGAATTTGCACTAGTGATTTTGTTTGGGTTTTTACATAAGCACTTCACTGCTATGATCTGAACAACTTGCACGGTTAAAATATGCATTCAATTTGGATTATTACAGGTATCAAAATCCACACTGCGGTTGCAAGATGAAGGTGGTGGGCTTCTTTGTTGTTGAGAAATAGTACAGGGTCTTGCTACTGACAGCTGTGCCTGTCCCATCAACAGAAAATTGTATGCATTTTTCCTCCAGATCTCAAAGAGGTGCCTTAACTCAGGCAGTTTACATTTATTGATATACGATGTCCTTCCACAGCCTGTGATCTTCATCCATGTTCCACTGGACGGGGAACATGAGCACATGAGGTTTCTTACCTGTAGAGATCCCTACGCTGAGCGTGCATTCACAGTATGGACTGCCTGTGGTCAGGGAGCGCTGGCAGAGAACATCTGCTGCTGTACAGGATCTCTACGAGACAGGGTGTGAAGGGCACAGGAGGTCCTGTCCTCTTGCGTCCTATAAACTCACGATGTGGACACATGGAACAGACTTGGAACAGAGCAAGTAAAGGATGAGGTTGTGAAGACCTTGAAGCAGCACACCTTGAAAAGCAGCTATGGGTAAATAAAATCTCTCAGAACTGTACGTGTATCACATGCATTCACATTGTGGGCAGCTGTGAGTGGCACCACTCAAAAACGCATCCCAAAGAGTGAAGCTGAAAGGAAGGCCCTCCTAAGAGACTAGTACAAGCTCTTCGCAGTCTGAAAGAGGTTTTTGCAGCTCCTTTATCGATCGTGCTGACAGCAGCCTTTCTGAAAGGCACTGCACTGCTGGGTTACTCAAATAAGACCGGGTCAAGGCTGAGGGCAGCGTGCTATCCATGTAAATAGATTCTGAAAAAGTTCCTTACATGCACTGCTACACCGTTCAAGACCGGGCCTGTGCCAGAAGGCGTGGGGCTTTTGGGAAGGCCCAAAATGAAACTCCTGCTACCCTTCATAGTTTCTCTTACCTGCTGAATGGAAGTACCTATGCACCTAGAAACTCTTCCTAAATGAACAGTCAGGAACGAAGTTTTACTCTATGGGAAGCATTAATATCACACTAGGGAATCTTTAAAACACTCAGCACGTGGTGTTGGGGTGGGAAAGGAAAGTAAGGGAAACAAAAGCTTTTCAATGGAAGAGTGACAAGAAACGGATCTAAACAAATGTAAAACAAGTATGACAGATGAGTAAAAAAACCTGTTGCTCAATTCCATGAAACAAGCCACTATCACAAAAGAAAGAGCAGAACTTGTCTGACCAGCAAACCTCAAATTTGAAGTCCTCACCAAGCGCCTTTCCTCTGAAAGTCCAGTTTGTGAGCAACATGCCAGCAGCCTCCTCGAGGAGCCAAACAGAAATGAAAGGTGATGGTATTTGTTAGGATGACGAGCTTAACTTGACCACATTCCCTTCGGTGGTTCAGACAGACGTATTTGGTCGATTTTAAGCTGCTCCGAGGACTGGGCAGTCAGATGAAACCAGGAAATGTTTTTCTTTCTTGTGTCATCACTGCAGTTCATGTTCTGGCACATAACCACTACACAGGAGCTACACGACAAGTTGAAATGAATATACTCAAGAGGCAACCAAGCAGGTGCCCTTCTGTGCCTCAAGGAACAAATACGCAAATAGTGTTGTTCAAAAACTTACAATTATCTGCTGCTTTCAGCCAGGTTTCACTTTGCAGCCTTGCTTTAAACAGTGAATGGGATTAACAGCTCACACAAAATCTGCCAGGTGGGTTGTCATAACCTCAGATGGGCATTATGCAAAAGCAAACAGGGTACCCGGTACTTACCACCTGTGCATCCCATTCTGCACTGACTGATGAAAATCTTACTGCAGCAGACGTCTGAGCTTCTGGCCAGTGTATCTGTGTTGCTTTGAAAAATCTTTGGAGTCTAGAGATTGCAATGGATACAGGCAGGTATGAAACTGAGAAAGCACTAGTAAAAAGTGCGCGCAACTGTAGGAAATAGTGACTCCCTCTGCTGTAAGCAGAAATTTTTCTTGAGGTTGCATCCATCTTGCAGGCTCTACTTGAACAGCCAGGTTTTCAGGAGCTGGCACAAACTCTTAACTCCATATGATGATCCACCCTGGTCTGTCCTCTAAAATGCAAATATGATGAAGATCCACTGCAACAGACCTATGGGTCTATTGGTCCGAAACAACAGTTTCATCAAGCATTGGTTACACATTGTCCATCAACTGAAGGAGAAATTGGTTATAAACCAAAATTATACTCTTCATGTTTAAGAGGAAGGACAAGAAATTATGTCAATTAAGTCCAACAAGGAAGCACTTGAAAATCAGTTAACACCTGTCAAATGTTTATAATAGACACTGAAGGCGAAAACAGATACCATTCTAAAATTAGTGCTGAACTCTATGAAGTTTCTCAACTGTCAAATAAAAACCTGTACACAAGAGGATTCCCACATACTGGCATCCAAATAGTTTGGCGTACAAACACACTATTTCAAAATCCAGAAAAGCTGGATGACTTCACCAGCTTTGTGCAAAGAGAAGTAATAAACAACTGAAGCTCCCAGACATACACAAACCAAGAGAGCAGATCAGCAGAAAAACATGGAACAACTGTAAAATAGCAATTGGGAAGAAAAAGCACAACTGAAGAAAGATTACAGTCCTTAGAAACAAGCTGCACGAACAGCCAGCATTTTATTTACCAACAGTTACCCAGGGGCATCAGAACAAACTGAACCAAATCCT
>WHYT01017457.1:73245-84314 GCA_009806455.1 Tetrax tetrax | reverse complement strand
TCTGAAAAAGTTCCTTACATGCACTGCTACACCGTTCAAGACCGGGCCTGTGCCAGAAGGCGTGGGGCTTTTGGGAAGGCCCAAAATGAAACTCCTGCTACCCTTCATAGTTTCTCTTACCTGCTGAATGGAAGTACCTATGCACCTAGAAACTCTTCCTAAATGAACAGTCAGGAACGAAGTTTTACTCTATGGGAAGCATTAATATCACACTAGGGAATCTTTAAAACACTCAGCACGTGGTGTTGGGGTGGGAAAGGAAAGTAAGGGAAACAAAAGCTTTTCAATGGAAGAGTGACAAGAAATGGATCTAAACAAATGTAAAACAAGTATGACAGATGAGTAAAAAAACCTGTTGCTCAATTCCATGAAACAAGCCACTATCACAAAAGAAAGAGCAGAACTTGTCTGACCAGCAAACCTCCAATCTGAAGTCCTCACCAAGCGCCTTTCCTCTGAAAGTCCAGTTTGTGAGCAACATGCCAGCAGCCTCCTCGAGGAGCCAAACAGAAATGAAAGGTGATGGTATTTGTTAGGATGACGAGCTTAACTTGACCACATTCCCTTCTGTGGTTCAGACAGACGTATTTGATTGATTTTAAGCTGCTCCGAGGACTGGGCTGACAGATGAAAGCAGGAAATGTTTTTCTTTCCTGTGTCATCTGCCGTAATTGCTCTGCTGCCCCTTACCTTTAGGTCCTTGTGTCATCACTGCAGTTCATGTTCTGGCACATAACCACTACACAGGAGCTACACGACAAGTTGAAATGAGTATACTCAAGAGGCAACCAAGCAGGTGCCCTTCTGTGCCTCAAGGAACAAATACGCAAATAGTGTTGTTCAAAAACTTACAATTATCTGCTGCTTTCAGCCAGGTTTCACTTTGCAGCCTTGCTTTAAACAGTGAATGGGATTAACAGCTCACACAAAATCTGCCAGGTGGGTTGTCATAACCTCAGATGGGCATTATGCAAAAGCAAACAGGGTACCCGGTACTTACCACCTGTGCATCCCATTCTGCACTGACTGATGAAAATCTTACTGCAGCAGACGTCTGAGCTTCTGGCCAGTGTATCTGTGTTGCTTTGAAAAATCTTTGGAGTCTAGAGATTGCAATGGATACAGGCAGGTATCAAACTGAGAAAGCACTAGTAAAAAGTGCGCGCAACTGTAGGAAATAGTGACTCCCTCTGCTGTAAGCAGAAATTTTTCTTGAGGTTGCATCCATCTTGCAGGCTCTACTTGAACAGCCAGGTTTTCAGGAGCTGGCACAAACTCTTAACTCCATATGATGATCCACCCTGGTCTGTCCTCTAAAATGCAAATATGATGAAGATCCACTGCAACAGACCTATGGGTCTATTGGTCCGAAACAACAGTTTCATCAAGCATTGGTTACACATTGTCCATCAACTGAAGGAGAAATTGGTTATAAACCAAAATTATACTCTTCATGTTTAAGAGGAAGGACAAGAAATTATGTCAATTAAGTCCAACAAGGAAGCACTTGAAAATCAGTTAACACCTGTCAAATGTTTATAATAGACACTGAAGGAGAAAACAGATACCATTCTAAAATTAGTGCTGAACTCTATGAAGTTTCTCAACTGTCAAAGAAAAACCTGTACACAAGAGGATTCCCACATACTGACATCCAAATAGTTTGGCGTACAAACACACTATTTCAAAATCCAGAAAAGCTGGATGACTGGATGACTTCACCAGCTTTGTGCAAAGTGAAGTAATAAACAACTGAAGCTCCCAGACATACACAAACCAAGAGAGCAGATCAGCAGAAAAACATGGAACAACTGTAAAACAGCAATTGGGAAGAAAAAGCACAACTGAAGAAAGATTACAGTCCTTAGAAACAAGCTGCACGAACAGCCAGCATTTTATTTACCAACAGTTACCCAGGGGCATCAGAACAAACTGAACCAAATCCTTAAAACCGGAAGGCAGTGGAGGTGTTTCACAGCTGTAATGCCTACCATAAAAACAGCAACTGTTTGACATTTGTGATGCAATTAGTGTCTTACTGCAATTCATAAAAGGTCTTAAAAATATTCACGAGTTACTGTACTACAGAAAAACTAAAGGTCTCGACTGTCTGTGAGCAAAGCTCTTCATGAATTTCAACATAATGTTATCGATTCCCAGTACACAATCTTGTCAACACCAGTTGGAGCTGGTGTTTTCTACACCAAAGACGAGCAGTATGCCACAGCGCTATCAGATGGTTGCATCTGCTACATTAAAGGACTTGAATGACAACATTGTGCAGTCTTCTTCCCATCTTTACCATGCATACAGATACAGTATCTTCATCCACCCCCTTTCATACCTGAATAAACCAGAAAATATTTATTTAAAGTCTTACAAGCCTTGCTGTGCATTGGATTTTCATGCTCCAATATGAAGTTTCTCCAGCAATCTTCTTAACTCCAACATTGCGTGAATGAACAGCAAGTGTTTAAATATTTTCCAGGTCCTTCAGGGAAGCAGCTTTTTTCTTCAGTGTACTCATCAGGCTGAGCTGAAATGAAAAACAAGCAGGCAGCTTCTTATATAGTTTTCTGTGAGATCAAAGTATCGGGAGAACTTCCATGTGGAAGGTATCATGAAGGAGCGGGAACAAGCACAGAAGACTGGGAATTTGCGGTAAGCAGTAGAATGTCTACAGATTACTACAGCTTTTGTCTTGTTTCAGATCCCACAGAATTCAAGATGATGAAAGAGTAGGTAGCAGGAGTACACTTTAACGACAGCTACATGGAATGCACACATTTTGAACCTGTGCAAACGTTACCCTGAATTTTTTGTTTCTTACCGAGTTACTATTATTTAATAATATGCTAAGATTTACCATAATTGAACTAGCCACAATAAAAATGTAATTTCTAGACTCCCTAATAGTACAGCTCTAGCCTATGTCGGATTTAGTTTTACAAGCTGGCTAATGCAATGAGCCTTCAACCCACAGACTGAGAATACAGAGAAGAGTTACCATTCTGAATCTGAGGAAGCACACAGGAACATTCAATCTTCTGAGAGCTAAAAGAGAATAAACACCTTGTTTCTTCAGATTCAGAACAGTGGATGTTCTTGTGGCAGTACTTTTGAAGACTGCTTTTTTCAGCCTTCAGCAGGAACAGTGCTGTCTCTTTTTTTTGAGGGGCGGAGGGGGCTTGGCGCTGAAGTTCTTCAGTGGCCACAAAGAAGCCATGCCTGACAGCTGGCAGCAGGAACTCTGCCAAGCCTGAAGAAGGCAAGGCCATTTCTGAAGACTGGCAATAAGATCTGGACAACAATTTAGCTGCTAAACATCTGATCGAATCTCTTTGTTATCTTCCAGAGGGAGATTGGTGTGGAACAGCTAATTATCAATTATTTCAGGAACAGCAAGACCTCTTCCTATATGGGCACTGAGGCCAGGAATTTACTCCCTTGAAAGGTGATGTGACCGTGTTTTTTAAGGAAAGACAGCACCTCAGAAATACTAGAGCTGAACAGATCCATATAACAAGGAGTTAAAAAAAAACAGGAGTTAAAAAAAATTTAATAAATAAATAAATAAATAAATCAATCGCATTTTCATAGCAAACCTTCACCAGCTGGGTAGACCTTGTCCTGACAGAGAGCATTTACAGCCAGGAAACACAGCTCATGTTATGACAGCTTGGCAGCTATGCCCATTTATTCACTGCTATTGGGAAAAAAATGCCGTTTGTCCTAATTGGACAATTTAGATCAAACATTTCCTCTCTGCAACTCACATGGGATCATCCCCATTAAAAAAAGCTATAATTTGCAAATGGGTTTCCTAAATCACTGTAAAAAATTAGGAGGCAGAAAGACTCCTTTACTTAATAGGAGACCAACTCGAGTAACTAATTTACTTGGTAAGTAAGTGAACCCAGTGTAAACCCCCCCATGGGATTGGCTTCAAGATGCGTAGCTTTGAATAGCATGGAGAAAAGGACACTGGATGGAAAAAACTCACCAGCGGAGAAGATACACAATTATAGGTAGCACAGGGTTTAGACAATTAAAGCCCAAAGTTTTTCTCTCTCAACAGAAGAAAAAAAACACCTTTCCTCCCAATTCTAATGTCTAGAAATACTGAATAGTCCTGCTTAAAGTTGGAACTGAGTTTTAAGAGAACTGGAAAAAGAAAGCAGCAACAATTCAGCTCGTTAAGTGATCACAATGGTGCACAAAGAGGTCTTAGCCCCCGACAGACAGACCTTGCCTGAAATTTTCAGAATTGCTCAAACATGTACGAGGCATGTTTACTATGATAGTGAGATACACGCACCATCCCTTCCTGTGGCATGGGAGAAATGAAGTATTTCCTATTCTGTCTGCACAATGGTCACTATTTTTGATATCACAAGACTTAGTGTGTCTGACCACACATAACGGATGATAACTTCAGTGGAGCGTGCTTCTCCAACAGTCTCTGGGGACACAGCTACTGGAGGCCTCTAATGAAAATGCAGGTGGACAGACAAGAAGTTAACAACTTTGGGAGTTCACATGGTGTGGCAGAATGTACTCAAGGTTGTAATTTGATGAACACTAAACAGGTCCACACTATCAGTTCTGTCCTGCAACCACTGCATACCATTTCCCTGTGCTCTCTGTGCAGTCACACAATGATTTAGACCAGGAAACTTACTTGGCTGAAAAAAACCACGAACAGAATTCCCACAAAACAGCTATGCTGCCTAGCAATTTTCAGAAAGGAGCTCTCTAGCTACCAACTCAGCCATGCTTTGTTTTAAATCCGGCTCCCCAGGAATCACACACGTTTGCTCTTTATCGTGTGAAGCCATCGCTTGTGACTGCTGCAGTAGGTTACACCAGGCTAAGAAAGCCTGCTGTATGCGAACAGGAGCTGCAGTTATTGAAGGAGGGGTTTTTCTGTTTGTTAGCTTGCTGCCATTGCTGAAGATGGAAATGATCATACACCTTCATTCACATATTTTGAACCACACAAGTTTAATCTGCGTCAAATTTGTTTCCATAAACAAATCCATGCTGTCTCTTAAGCATCCTGTCAGAAGGGGGCATTTAATTGAATATGCATCAGTTTTGTGACGATGCACCCAAAATACAAGCTTGCTGTTAGAACTGCATTAGTAATAATGCACAGAAATGATCACCTCTGCCTCAAGAATATAGAAAGTGAATATTTTTGTAATATTCAATGGGACTTTTAAAATACACTTGGAGAACGTGGTTTTTGTTAGTTTTGTACCTTGTGAGATGCTGTAGCTGCTCTCTGTTCTGCCTGGCTCAGTCGCCGTTGAAGCCTGTTGATGTATTCTCGATATTCCATCATTAATTTTTCATCCTGTGTAAATGAAATAGCTCATTACAAATGCAAAGTTCTTTTTACTGGATCCATACGTACTGGAGTGAAAAAGCTTAAAACAAGAGGAACTTAACTGGAACTGTGTACCAGTTACGGCAAGACCGAAGACGTACTGCTGACACACTACAGAGAATTTCCACCTCAAATATGACATCATAGGACTTTTCCAATCAGAGTACTTTGCAGAGGAAATTTTACTCATTTCATCATCTTGAAGTATGATGCATAAATGCTGACATTTAAATGCAGGTAATTTAATTCACACAATCTTACAATGTAAATGCTTTAGCTGTATTCAAATGGAAAAAGAATATACTAGATAATACAAATGAGATTATAGTCTTGCTACGGATTTCTTCTGTTCTCTTCATCAAAGGATAAAGTCTTTCTTAAGCATCCTTTACTTACAGAAATCTGTTGTCGCACCAGCCCCATTTTTCTCCACTAAATAACACAGCACTACAAAAACCAACACAGAAGGACTTATCCTAAATAGAACTGGGTGTTATCCCAGACTGATGATGCTGACAGGATAGCTGTTTTCTGAAGTGGCCATTAATTATTGAACAATGCACATTCCAAAACAACCCTGCCCCTAATCTTTAATGGATAATTATGCTTTTCTCTATATGCATATGTGCACAGTGTAAATTCTGCTACACACACAGTACGCTGAGAATCTGATATCTCTGCAGATGCTACATTATCCGTAACACAATGCCTACTCCTTTTCAGACGTATGCGTGCATACACAGGCATATGTGACTTCAGAAACGTTTTCTGATTTGTCTAAAATTGCTAATTAGTAACCTTGAAAGATGATCTCTCCTTTACCTTTTCTTGTAATTTGAGAGTAAAAGTCCATTTGTCTTCCTGCCATTTGAACATGTCAGCAGAAACAGTGGAGTTTAAGTTATGACTACTCCTGTCAAAAATCCTTATTTTTTCTAAACCAGCAACATAACTCATCAAAATAGGTTTCTGTTAAGATCCTAGTGTGTGTGCATCAGATTGTAACTGAAAGTACTTGTCATCTCAGTCATTATCTTACCTCAGTTACTTTTTCGTTTGCAATTTCCAGCTGAGAAATGAGCTCCTGGCTCCGAAGTTTTTGTTGACTCAGCTCACTTCTATTAATCACAAGAAAAGATGCTGATTAACACACAATAGTGCATCAGTTATCAGGATATAATTTCACAAGTACTTGCATTGTAGGGGTTTATGGAGCATTTTTAATTACAGCGTTGCTCTTAAAACATTGATTTCAAAAGCACTAGACAGCTAGCACTTCTTCATGATGCCTATTCAAAACTATAATGGCAGAGGAATGAGATTTACTTGTTTGAATCAACAGGACTTTGTCAAGAATGTTTAACATTTTACAGAGGTTTTTTTTTTCTGCTTATTGAATCTTATTTTGCAGGCAGGTTATCAAATATTGTATAAATAAAAGCTGCATTTGCCCAGTACATTCGCTATTTAGATTAGCATTTAATTAGTGTCCCAAACCAGACTTCAATGTGGACATTTTTGAAGGTTCTTTGAAGTACCTAAAACCGAATCATTCTATACTTGTGAGACAGACAACAACGTAACACTTCATAAGGAAAAGGAAAACGCCATCTTCTTCAACCTGGTCTTTTTACTTTTATACTGAATGAGTGTTAGGGATCCTGAATTTGTATAGTGCCGAGGACAAAAAATATCTGGGTTATGGTGGACATCTTTGACTCGGTGCTCAAAGGAAACAGTTCTTGCCTCCTGTAATCACAAGCCATTGACAAAGAGGGACAACCAAAGATGGACAAGTCTGAACTTTGGTAACGTTAGCCAGAGAAAGATTCAAAACTAAATGAGCTGTCTGTAGCACACCAGCAACAGTCATCACAAAGAAACGGTGTGTGATCAAGAGTCTTGCCACCAGTTTCACCTTCTACACCGAAGTTCAAACATATGCAAGAAGAATCTTCAAATGTATTCTCACTTTACCTTCCTTTCCCGAGTTGAAAGTACGCTGAAAAGCAATCACCTTCATGAATATGTAGCACGTTGAGAATGCTCCGAAAGCTGATACCTAACCGTTAGGTGCGCTGCCTATTACTGAAACTGCATGCAGTGTAATGGAAGCTAAAGCCTTTGTTCTTTCTGGGGGAACGGAGGTAAGGCAGGAGATACTTTAACCTCAGATCTTCATCTTCAAAAGCCTCTGCTATTTTAATGATGGCATTTAATTCTCAACAATAATTTACTCCTAAAAACTTTTAAACTCAGTATTTCATAAAAGTTTGGCTGAAAACTGCTAATGGCTCTTGAAATACAAGGTTGTGATATAGCTGTTAACATAAGGTTGTGAGTTTGCCTGGCCGGTAGTTTCTCCTCCCTTGTTCTCAACCAAGCCCTGTAACCAATCCCAGGCAGGTATCATAAAAAGTTCAACATCTCTTGACTAGCTGCTATAAAAATGAGAGTTCATAGGCAGATATTTAAACAACGTTAAACACTTAGAATTATATATAGATTATACCTGTGTTACCACACGTGAACATTTTTATATAAAATAAGAATTAAAGATGGATTAAAATTGCAGGATAGTATATTATAATTGCAGATAGTATATTAACAATGTTATTGCAATTTGTCCTCTGTAATCAATATCAAGCATCAAGATGAAGCATTTTCAATGTAGCAGCCCTAATGAACAGCTGGTTTTTTTTTTAAATTCAGTTTTTATACACTGTTTTATTAGCAAAACAGAAGTTTTATACAATTCCTGTCCTATCTTTTAAAACGTACCTTTTCAAAATAAACTCTCTAGAAAATTATTACAGACACTACTCCTTACAGTGTGTAGACTGCTTGAAGCTTAACTATGCTAGTAAAAGGGCTTTGAAAATAAGGAAATTCTTAAACGCTGACAAACTATCGTTATTGTTACGTCATCTTACAAGACTATCCAAACAGATTAATTTTCTAAATTAAAAATTCTTAGTTACTGAAAACAATCTGTCTTCTGTAATTGCACTGAGGTGTGGAATTAGTGCTCTCAGCAGCACAGGCCATAAACAGAGTTTACATGCTCATATACAGCTGTACATCAAGAAATTATTTTTCTAATTAGATCACACTGAACATGTATTTAAAGAAAACAGTTTAACCTTGTCAGCATAAGGAAATGTGATGGCTGTTGAGCTAGACATCTGATTCATTCCGATTGTTCACTCTCCCCAAAACGCACATTATGAGATTTTTAATATTAAAACTGAGCAGTGACCCCAACTGCTGAATAATCAAATCAGTCCCTACTCCATATTGTCTTTGTTAAGCGAGTAGGAAACAAAAGGTGAGCGTTTAGCACTTTGGCAGACGGGTGATAAATCCAGCAGCTGTGGCGAGTACCTTCTGCACAGCTCTCGTATGACAAATACAGCATGTGCCAGCTGTTTTTCGGGTGAATTATGCCATAATATGCTTCAGTTACTCTTAGTGATTATGAATTTTGTATACTGCCAGTACCTGCAGCTGTCTCTCACCCTGTTAATTTTTTTTCTTTAATGAACATCTTAAAATAAGCCGCTACGGCTGCCAAACATTACAGAAGTGCAGCCAAGAATAATGTTTTAGAAATGGGGAAACTTCTTCATCTCAAGATGCTGTGCAATTCACTCAATGTACCGTCCAGGATGGAGGGAGAAGGAAAAGGCAGCCCCGGCCAACATTTCATACACAGGTACCAAAAAAGGCCATTCCTGAGAAGCAGATTCTTTTCAACTACAGAAAAGATAAAACTGAACTCCAAAATCCACACATGGCTACCGATGAGTCAGGGACTCTAAGTATGACACAGAAACATTTCGGGAGCAGAAACTGGAACAAAGACACTCAAAATAGCTGCAACCAGATGACTTAAGCTAAGCAAAGTATTTTAATTTAAAAACAATATGGCAAAGATTCCCTTTTTGGAAGTACTGTCAATTATAATTCAAGTAATTGTTAAAAAAAAAAAAAAAAAAAAAAAAAAAAGGCAGCGATTCAGTATTGTTGTTCAAATATTATGGGTTTATGGTACAACTTTTTTTTTTATTTTTCTCCCCCAAAGGTTATATCTTACTACTAGACAATAGTGGCAGATGGTTAAGATGATTAATTTACAATTTGTTCTTACTACGTATTATTATTATTTTTTTTTTTAATTAAATAGTTAAGACTTTTAAAGCTCCGCAAATGAATTGTTACAGTGAAGTAACTTCTGAAGTACTTGCTCTCTTTATCATTTAAGCCAACATTTATAAATTGTCACATGTACTGTTAGTCTTGTTGATTTGGTTTACATTTCTAAAAAGAGACCAGACTTGTGTTTACCTACTGCTACCCCTACTCAGGCTAAACCGCACCTTAACTGAGCAACCATCCGCATGTCTGACAGGCCACAGGAACGTTCATAGTGAAGCTGAGAGAACTGTCCGTTTCCTGTAAAGGTTCAAGTTATAAGACCGACCTTTTGCCCATCTGAAGTTTTCAGGGTCTCCTCCACTGAAGGGCATCCTGTGCATAATTCAGTCATTTGATTGACTATGACAGTTCGCTTTTCAGTGTGAATCTTGTGTTCCGATCCCTGGCCCAGAATCACGTTCAACAAAAATATGCTCTTGGTGTTGGCCACTGGTGAGGAGTCTGGTAAGGGTTTATGTAAAACCGCTGCTTATCTGCCAAATTATTTCCAATTTGCCCCAATTACTGTCTTCATTCTCAGGATCAGGACATAAAAATCTATGAAAAATACTGATAGGCCAATCAGAAGGGACTACCCATCTATTACTACTTGCATTACGACCTCTTTTTTATTTTTTTGCTTAACCTAGTTAAGGTAAGTCCAGAGCAGTCAAGGTGGACTTTACGTAATGAATGAATAATCTGCCTTATTTTTTAAACTTGCATACAGTCTTTCACTTTATTTTCTCTTAGTAAATCCTGGTTTTGCTTAAATTCTGTGGTCAGAATTTTCTCTCTCATCCCTTCTCAATATCCTGTATTGTGTCGTTAATGAAGTTTGTTTCCGTACTATTTACAAATTTCCTAAATATTCCTTTGGTATTGCTGATTGCACTTTCTATCTCTGCTGTCATGTACTTCTCTCAGCAGAAGTCGGAAGGACGATACAGCTTTAAACACAATGCTGTAAGGTAGTAAGAACAGCCCTGGCCAGTCTCTGCCCCCAAAATACGAGCGTAGGAACCATTTTTCTAGATTAGAGTACTTCAGTAAAAGCAAGAGCCTTTAAAAATGTGTATGTATTTCTCATTTCTTTCAAAAGTAAATTATTTCAAATGAAAATAAGAAATGTAAGAGAAGCTCAAAGCACTTGCTACTATCATTTTACCACAGCTGTCAAAGGCAAGATCACCTAAGTCCCTTGGAGTTTTGGGACATTCAAACTAACACTGATCTCGGAGCTACAACTATACAGTTTGAAGCTCTACATCCTGTATATCAGCAACAGCAGCAACAACAAGGGATTGCTTCTGTTTCTTACCAAATTCCACACAAATTTGTGGAAAAGTAACAGTGAAGATCAAAATAACTTTTTAAACATTAAACCTAATTCAAATTTGGTTATTTAGATTACTTAAACAATGTTCCAGATATAATGTGAGAAAAAAAAAAAAAAAAAAAAAAAAAAAAAAAAAAAAAA
>WHYT01017457.1:17759-38093 GCA_009806455.1 Tetrax tetrax | reverse complement strand
AACAGCCCCAACTCTCTCAGCCTGGCCTCGTAGGAGAGGTGCTCCAGCCCTCTGATCATCTTCGTGGCCCTCCTCTGGACCCTCTCCAACTGGTCCATGTCCTTCTTATGTTGGGGACTCCAGAACTGGACACAGTACTCCAGGTGGGGTCTCACCAGGGCAGAGTAGAGGGGGAGAATCCCCTCCCTCGACCTGCTGGCCACCTGCTGGCCACACTCCTCTTGATGCAGCCCAGAATGCCGTTGGCCTTCTGGGCCGCAAGGGCGCATTGCCGGCTCATGTTGAGCCTCTCGTCCACCAGCACTCCCAAGTCCTTCTCCTCAGGGCTGCTCTCAATCCATTGTCAGTAGATACCTTTTCCTATTGGGACTTTCAGATTCTGGCTAGGCATGGAATTATACAGAAGAAAGCACAGGAACTCAGACTAAAAGACAAAGCTACTCTCCAATGTTCTCATCTGGGGCCAGGATCCGTAATAAAAAACGCCAACAATGACGCACAGGAAGTTCTCTGTTAGGAAACTGAATACCTTTATACACACACACGCGTGCTCCTACGTATAGTTCAGCATTTTTTATGGTTGATAGACTACATTACTGATCTCACAGAAAACTAAAAGTGAAGGACTATAAGCATCTAAGGAATGTGTATGCAGTCCTTTTCAGGGTGGATAACGATGAACCAAACAGCTCTTTAGCATAAAAGAATGGCAAGAATTACAGAAAAGATGTAGCAAGAAACTCTTACTCTGGAGGATGCAAGAAAGCTACTGATATTAAAGTGTAGTAGGAGATACCGGGCTGAAAAGATTACAGAACATAGAACTCCTGCAGGGGGGTTGGACTAGATCACCTTTAAAGGTCCCTTCCAACCCAAACTATTCTGTGATTCTATTATCCTGAACCAGTGCCTAACAGGTAAAGGGAATTGTAGAAGATCAATTCATAAAGCAAATGAGATACAGAAAATTATGAGTAAATTATGAAAATATATCACCAAAGGGTTTCTTGAAGGAATATATATATTAATATTTTTTATATATATATATATATGAGGGAATATACAGAGAGGAAAAAAGACTATAACAAAACGATAATCCTCTTTTGTATATAACAAGCAGAATCACAGAAGTTTAACTGCAGTAATGACCAGAAACCGAAACTGTGTCAATATCTTAATCTATTCTGGAAGCAGGCTAGAAGGTAGCTGGATGTCTTTAAGAAGTTAGTTCCCTTTTCTGTCAGAAAAAAAAAGAAGCAAGCCTGCTTCCTCTGTCACAGAACTGAAATCAGCAAGAACAACACTAACTTTAATATTCCAAAAGTTTAAAGTAAAAAGCTAGTTTAGAAATTCAGGAGGCTGCTCAAGTTTAAAAAGCACTTTTTCAGACTAAAAGGGTGCGTTTATCTCCTTAACTGCTCAACAGTTCAACACGTTAGCCCAAACAGAATCCATTCTAAGATTCTCCATTTATTCCCACAGACAGTAACTAAACTGGGTTTCTTTCACTTACTGACAGCTACAGTTACTAGAAATGCATCAAATTTCTGTCTTGCCAGAAACACAATTCATTAAATTTCTAAAAAGCCTGACTCAAACTGAGGCTTAGCATTAAAACACAAAGAGCTCATATTAGACAAAAGTTTACTGTATCCTATCTCCTAAAGGGGCAAACAGCAGATACTTCAGGAAAGTTAAGAAGTGGGAAAGAGGGCAACTATTTTTATTTTTTATTTTTCATCAATAGACATGTCAAGACTTGCTAGATTAAGACCTTGTTCTTCAGGAAGATTTGGTGGATTTTCCTGTCATGAATTTGACTGTTTTCCTACCTATACTTTTGGCATACACATCATCCTATGACAGTTTAATCATGTATTATACATAAAAATCTGTTTTAAGGTCTCTGCACATCTAGTTTTCCTTTTTGACTCCTCCTACACTTTCCTAGTTCTCTTACATCTTGCCTGAAATGGGCTGATCAAAACAGTAAATGAAGGTGCACTATGTTTAAAGGCATCTTTATTTTTACCCCTCATTCTGAACATTCTATTCATTGTATCGAGTACCAGTAAGGATTGCATTAATGTATTCTTAAGAGACACCCACACCATCTCCTAATCCATTTTTTGATTGGTTAGACTAAATTCAGCACCCAGTACAGCACATTTGAATTTCTTCTGCCTATTTATAATATGCTAATAAACATATTTGCAATTTTTTCCTGACTGCAGACTTCACCTACTCATTACTCAGTCACTTATCCAGATTTCTTCTGAATAATTAAAATCTGAACACAGAACTTACTCTCTTGGTGACCTATGTCCATCATGTAACAAAAAAGTCCCATTAGTTTTACCTCTTCTTTCCTAACCATTAATAAGTCATAAATTCACAACAGGACCTTCCTTTTTATTCAGACAGCTCAATTTGTTTACAAGTATTTGATATGTAACTCTGTCAACAACTTTTTAGAATTCAATTTCAGGTACAGTAATATCACTTAGATCCCCTTTTATCTAGGAACTCAAAATATTCTTTGAAATTTATACTGCATGACAAGTCTAAGTAACATATGGTGATACCACAGTTTGCTCTCTTACGCATTACTAATTTTAGTATAACAGGCACAAAAGAAGCTTGGCTGTGTATGCGTGTATGCCTGTACATAATCAGGCACTTTTCAACTCTTCAGTGATGAAAGTATTCTAATATCTAAGAAATATCTTAATCCGCTGCCTTACCTGACTTTTTTGTAGGTTAGCTTCTTCGAAGAGCTGTATGCAATCTTGGACTTTTAAAACAGCTTCATAGCTCTCTTTTTCTAGATTAGCACACTTGGTCTGAAGTTCTCTGATTTGTTTTTCCAGGGCTGTTCTTTCTGTTCTCAGCTGTTCAGCATCTTGGACAGCAACATGTAATCTACAAGACAGTAATAATTCTGCTCATTTAACAATCAAATACTTAATTAAGACACTAATTCTTTCAAACAAAATAGGAAGTATTTATTCCTAAGTTGCCCAAAGTGCATTATTGGTTTTTGGCTTGTTTTTTGGACAGAGTCATTGAGTTTAATATTCATCAAGTTCTAGAACGAAACAGAATTAGAGGAGTTAACTCAGATGTCTAATCTCAGAAGGCCCTTAGAAGAATGTTGCTATCCTGGGATACATCACTGAAAGTGTTCTATATTAAAACAGAACAGAACAGTCCCAGAAGGAATAAAGTTTTCCTCTGTGAAGAAAATGGAATAATTGGATGTGGGCAATGAAGTTGCAGCTATACAATTAGAACAAGAAAGCCACTGGTAATTTTGCAACAGCTCAGAAATTCTTATTGTTTAATTATGATTGTCAGCATCGGGAGGCACGAGAGAGGGCAAGACAGGCTCGGAGGTATCCTCTAAAAAAAAAAAAAAAAACAAAAAAAATATTCTCAGAAAGTTCCACAACTGCTGTGGGTTCAATAAAGTGCACAGTTCTAAATATCCATAGTGAGCACTTTGGCAACATGGGCTGCCTTTTCAAGCAGCCATGCTTATTTGCCTTCTACTACGTTTGTTATAAAACATACAAAGACAGACAACCACTCTATATTTTTGTAGAAAGAAAAAGGTGTATTCATCTCAAAAGCAGCTAGTTTACATAAACATTTTCAAATTTCAGTGTGAACATCTTCCTTCAGAATTCCACCTAAAGCTAATGAGAGTTGAGAAACTAGAATTTATGCACTAGAATGAAAAATGTATGTCTAATGTTTTCTTCATTACAGTCAATAAAATCAAGTGGTCTGTTTAATCATCTTAAATCTATTAAAATCAGAAGCTGTTCTGAAAGAATGCAGAGTAGAAGAAATAAGATAGAGAGCAGCCAGAGACAAGACATCTTTACTTTGAGAATACAGAACTTATTAAAAACACAAAACCCAGAGGCTGAAAACACCATAATATTTTATCTCACTTGCATGTATTCTGTTATTAACACCCAATGAGCTATCTTTACCTTGTTTCTAATTGTTTTATACTAGACTGCATTTGCTGCAAGCGTTTGTCAGATGCTATTTCTCTTTGCTGGGCAGATATCACGTCTTCTTCCTAGAAAGAATACACGTATTATCCAGACATCATCTGAACTTCCCTGAACAAAATAAAGATACACTAACATAAAAGAAGTTAGAGAACAGCTTGAGATTAATTTAACTCAGCATTGAGATAACTGACTAGCCATTCAATTGCAACAGAAAATTATTCCTTTCTCTAGAATACCTTTCTCTCCAATTGGCCTTGAAGCTTCTCTGTCAATCTGGTCATTTCATCAACCTTAGCATTTGCTGTCCGCCCATCTATTTTGGCTTGTCTGTATAAAGAAAACAGTCTACAAATTACATTTCAATTATTACAAGAGAAAAAAAATACTATAGTGGAAGAAAAGAGAGTGCATGACAACTTTGTTGAAATAGCTGTGAAGGGCAGTCAGATTCCATAATACTGTTCCTTCAGGGCAGAAAACGTTTCCCCCTTCTCCTTTTTACTATGAGGCAGGGTGAGAGAGGAATACCAAATTCATTAAACAACTGTCCTGTGGAAATAACTTCTTCAAGACAGCTTAATATGAAGGTGTACATGTTGATTAACTATTTGGGAGGATTAGGCAATCAAAAACTTTACGTGATTGAATAACTTAACATACTTAAGCCACAGATAGACAATTTTTATTCAGAATTAGATTTCACTTTTTAAAGCAATCTGATGGGGAATAAGAAAAATCATTAACTACTTCTGAAGAACTTAACTGATGTGCTTTGTAATCTGAATAGGTTTTACAAGCTGAAACAGAAAAGGAAAAAAAATGGACTAGTTAATGAATCAGACTTCCTCCTCAGTAGAAAAGCTTATTGAAATGAGCAACCCTTCTACTCCTCTGACTTGGGAACAGAAAGACGTAGAGAGTTGTTCACCTGGGATGTAATCCAATTATTCAGGCTGCATATTAGGCTAAATTTAAAGACCAGAGATTGAATGTATGAAAAAGTTAAAAAAGAGCAAACATATTAGATAAGCTGATGCAAAATGATAAAACTATCAAAACATCACGGCAGTCCAATCATATGAAGTTTTTTAAGTATAGTATCAAAGGAAATTGCAGTAACTGAAATAAAAGGAAAACTTAATAATCAAACCAAAATTGTATACATTATAAATTTTAAGCTTATAAACTTAAAAGTTTATTTTAAAAAGCTTATTTAAAGCTTTAGGTAATGCTATAGAAAAATATCACTGGTTGATAATGAATCAATTTCCCTTGTATTGTCAGTCCACAAATCCACTGTTTACTGAAATTAAATGTTAGTTTGACTGCAATCATCACTAATTAAAAGAGTTAACAGATATAGTAAAATGTCATTGAACAGACCATGGCTGTAAATACAAATATTCATGAAATTGTGCTGCAGGTATTTTTCTAATTTTCCTTTATATACTTCAGGAATATAATTAATGCTTCTCTTACCTCTAGCTTCCAAAGAGCCTATAGTTTAGAGCTCTTTAATAAAATTTCCATTTGCTGTTTCTCAATAAAAACATTAAAACTTGAAACTACTTTGAATATTAAAGTTTCAAAACTGTAATGAGTAATTACGTAACTGGATTTTGAGGAAACTATATTCTAATTAATGCCTATTTTCAGAATAAATTTTGTTGTGATACTGATACTCGGTTCCTTTTAAATCAAAGGTCAAATGTTGAATATTTCAGGAAACAGCTGAACCAAACACCACCACTTGGAAATATGCTACCCTAACGCTAATGATGCACATATTTGTAACAAACGTAAGAAACATTAACTGAAACGATTGCAACTA
Source organism: Tetrax tetrax (assembly GCA_009806455.1). Taxonomy (NCBI): domain Eukaryota; kingdom Metazoa; phylum Chordata; class Aves; order Otidiformes; family Otididae; genus Tetrax; species Tetrax tetrax. The sequence goes on along the minus strand of WHYT01017457.1, from coordinate 32,234 downwards.
TCCCTATCAAGTCAGCGTGCAGTACAAACAAGGTCCATGATACAGCAGCAGGTTAGAAAAAATTATAGAAAATATATTTAATAAAGCTTTTAAATTGCCCGGTTTATACCTCAGTTGTTTTCGTAGCTGCTCTAGTTCCACATTCTGTTCTGTTACAGTTTTCAGAAACTGTTGATTGCTCTGCAAAATAAAGAGATATTTGTAACATGTTCCTTACTGTATTGAATATGTTATATGTTCAGAATTGTTATAGGGCATTTCTACAGAATACAATACCATCAAAATAGCCAATAAGGTCTATTTAACTCTGCGAATGGTTTCCAAGTGCCAAGGTTTAGGTAGAGTGTTTGTAAAAGACAAATGCAGTGATGTTACCTAATCTTCTCCTCCTTTCCCCATATTTTGGTAGTCTAAGAACTTCCTGAGATAAGAATTGTAATAGTTCAGACGTACATCTGCATTGGCATCTAGTTTAGGTGTCCAGAATACCACGTGACAATGAGGACCACAGTAGATCACGTATTGCTGGAAAGAATTCCTTTGTTTTAGAGACAAGAAACAATGAGCAATCGCTCCTCTTTCTTTCTTTCTATGCCAGCTACAGTGCTGGAGGTGTCTTCTCATTTGAGAATCATTTCATGTTTTTGTTACCCTACTAGCCTTTTCTAAATCTTAGATATACATGTATCTTACATTGAGATATTAGATACGACCACAACTGCAGGCAGCATTCAAGACACTACTGTACTGTGGACTTAAGCACAATATATTCCTTTTTCCCCTTCTAAAAATTGCAAATGTTCTTGCTTTTTTGACTGTTGCTAACAATTGTTTTCAGACACACCCTACTTATAAAATACATATTCTGATTAGTAACAGTTAATTCCAAGACCATCACAGAGTATCCAAAGTGAAAGCTCGCGCCTGCCCACATCCATTATTTTGCTTTTATTAATACCAATGAAATGTCAATAAAATGCACTCAGATACGCAACATCATGAGATCTTTCTGCAAATTTCTGCAGTTTACTTCAGTTTTCACTACTCTAAAGAGTTCAGTAGTCAACACTGTTGCCTCAATACTGCATCTTATTTCCAGAACATTTATACATACGCTGAACAACTCTAACCTGAGCACACCTAGGAAACACAGCTGTTCTACCACAATAAAGAATTTGACTAATTACTCTGTCTCTTCGCTTCCTGTTTTTCAGTTTGTCATTTCAAGAAAGGGCATGCTTCTTTATCCTATGACATCTTTATGCCTTTGGCAATAGACTTTGCCAAATGTTTTTCGGATAATGCAAACAAATGGATTTTTAATCTTTATCTTAACATTGTCTGTTTCATCTCTCAAAGAGCTCACATATTTCACTCTCTCCTCTCCATACAGTCTCTTTCCAGTTTTATGATTTTAAGCATTTAGCAATTCTACTTTTTGAGGTAACTACTACTGATTCACTTGTAGCAGCAGACAAAATAGTCTATAACTTCCAAATCCTCTGCAATTGCTTTAAAAGCTCATAATTCTATTTGCTTGAGATTATTTTCAGACAGCAACCTCCCAGTAACTCTGAAGTATCTATCTTCAGAGAACAATTATTTTTGAGAGCATCACTGACTACATAAGGTAAAAGTTCCTCTCAGAGTACATTATTGTGCTTTTACTAACAAAATAGCTTGTAACCAGGACAACTGTTTGCAATATACTATTCTGTAGTAATCTACAACTTACTACTCAACATTGGTAAGGGCTCGATTGGAGTACTGTAGTCTTTCCAGCACAACAATTCAAAAACAACAGCACAGTTGGAAAGAATTTTAAGGTGAGCAAGAAGAATGATTAGACATCTTAAAAACACAGTCAAAGAACATTTCAAGACTTAACTTGCTTTGAATAGAATAGAAAAAGCAGGGAAAGGGAAAAGATAGCAATAGAAAACTTTTCAATTAACAGGCACCAAAACAAAGAATGTAGTAGTCTTTCCTCCATATCTACAGTATTTAACATCAAAGAAACAGCCTTGTATTTTAACAATAGGTCAGATGTGAGGAAAAAAGGTTGCAGTGCTGAAGACAGAAGAGACCAGATTGCCTAGAGTAGGTTAGGACTCTTTTTACACTACCAGTATCCAAATCAAACATTAATCAAAAATCACACAGGAATCATGTGTGTCTTTCGGAGAAGCAGCTCCTCAGTCCTTCACCTCAAATTTTCTACCATATTAAAATTGTTTGTCAATCCTGGAAGTCATAGGCTAAAGCTTAGAAACTAGAAGTCTCACAATCTAAGGATATGGATGAAACACTAGGAGGCAACCAGAGCTCAGGCAAATGCCTGAAAAAGTCAATGACAGACAGCGAAGCTAGCAGTGCTGAAGTAGAAATCGATAAACATCTGGCAGAACTAGCCTACATAAGATGTCACCATTTAAATATTTTTTTCCTTTGTGAAGACAGTTTTGAATGTGTGACTAAAGTACACTCACCACGTACTAAAACTGTGAGTGCGAGCTTGCCACTGACTTCTTGGAAGAAGGAGCTCACGCAATATTAAGACCTAACCTCTCAACCACCCTGACCTGGTGTTTGGAGTTCAGGAAAAAAAAAATATCACTACTTGATTTTTGACTCATCCCTAGAGAAGTCTGCAAATCTGAGTGGCACAAGTTCTTTTCCAACCAGGTGTGTATGAAGGACTTTTTGCTTTCCTTTTATACTTTGAGGCTTTAGTAGAAAAACAACATAATTTACTAAGTCACTGTTCAGAAGTTCTACTTACCAACTCTATTTTCTCATTGGCTATATGTAGTTGCTGAGTCAACTGTTGAAAACCAGTGAGTTGATCCTAAAAAGAGAATTCAGAGCTTCTTATAGCCATTATAATCACAAAGAGCGTATAATTAGAGCGCTTCATAGTTAACAGAAAACATCTTAAAAAATTTATACATGTTGCAGTAAATTCAATATGCCTTTGCAGATTTTAATTAGATTGTTTTATCTGTTGACCTAAGTAATCTGGTAAATTAGATTTACTACTGAAAAATGTATCTGAATTTCACTCAGTTACAAATTGCCTCCTTCCAAAACTTGTACGCACTTAAGATCAAAACATGAAAGCATACATGAGCAGTGCCTTTAAAGAGCCACATAGACAATGATGTTACTGTAAGCACTTTTGCTAAGCACATTAGGACACGTGTACATCTTAATTAAAAAATTGCCCATATGAACACATTTAATTTGCACTTTGTCATAAAGGATGTCTTGTATCCATAAAACCAAAATTGTTTGATTCAATTCTTGAGTCCCTGAATATGAACTCTGCTTCCTAGGAAAACTAGCATAACACAAAATAGCCCATCTGCAGCATGCTAAGCGTCTTCAAAGCATGGAGAGGACTCAAGTCCCTGAACTGGAATATCTACGAGTTGTGCTGTGTTTAAGAGCCTCAAGGCCAAGTAAATGCCAGAAACCTATTTTAACAACTTCCTTAGTTACTACATTCAACCCTTACAACAATATCCTCTTTCATCTTTGCTTTCTGTCAATTCTAATTCTAGTTGGTCTTACCCATTTCTGTTTACCTCCAACAGCTATTTCCTGCTCCTCCATTAAAAGCAAAACCTGAAGTAGTTTATTCCACTAAAAAGTCATCTTCTGTGGGAGTCCACGAGCATTTAAGAATAAAAGGCAGCTCAACCTCATTCTTGTTACAATGGCATTAAAATCCACCAAGACTTTAGTTACCAATGAAAAGTGGAATCTGTCAGCCCTAAACTCTCCAATAGCTACCAATGGCTCCGTATACTCTACTATGTGTGTTACCAGTAACTGAAGATGCAACAGAAGAAATTATCTAACAGGAGGAACACGAGCAAAAAGTTGGAACTATACATAGGTAAGAGTTCTCAACTATTACTTGAAATTATGGAAGTTGACAGAGCACAATAGCTGCATAGACATTTTCCTGTTTCTCAGAAAAGAGTATATTGCTGAGGTGGACTTAATACCACAAAAGGACAAAAAAACAGTAAAAAAAAAAAAAAAATTGCTTATATAGGTGAGCTGCAACTGTACCCTGCAAATCTAGGGTACTTGAAAATGGAAAGGAAATGTTAGGAAACTTGAGACGCCTCTTTAGAGACCTAGAAATATCTGTAGTGAGGTACATACAGGCATGAAATTTCTTAGTTCGCCACACACTGAGCATCTTTATATAGCTCAGAGCGAAACAGCTTTTCTGAACTAAGATTTCCTGAAAGGCTTTCCGAAACAGCAGAAGAGAAACAGGACGCCAAACACAAGCCAGTATTAGAAGAATACCTGTGAACTTATTTTTCAGCTGTTTACACATGCTTGCTTACTGAATGACAACAGGAAATGGAACCTACTTTTCCCACTATCCCACAGTGATCTTACAGACAAAATTCAGCATTCAAACATAGGAGAAAATCTGAAAGCCTTCCACTTCAGAATTCAGAAATCTTCAGCAGCTTCTTCAGATGAAATTTCCAAACATGCAATTCAAACACTATTATTTATATGCACACGCATATGTTGTGCACATATACATATACATGCACTAAGACTGACACTCAGTACATTCCTCAAGTTCCTAAGTTCCTGCCCATATATTTGAAATAAAGAACTTTTCCAGTCATAATGGTGCATTTAGCTGATGAATCAGTGCCCACATCTGACCACTCAGTTTTAGATGACTATTATGGAAAACAATTCACAATACTGGTAGAAACTTCCCCCCCGCCACTTCAGTTTGACTACACACAAACCCAGAATCTCTACAGTACAGAAAGACATTCCAAAATTAAGAAAAATATAAATGTAAATTACTTTCTGCTTTTGCCTTTCAGCCATGTGAATCTGCGTTTCAGTCATGCGTTCCTGGTACTGCTGCTGGAGTCGATCATGCTCCTGTAATACAGTCTGCCAGAGCTCTATGGCTTGTTCTTTTTCCTAAGTTGCAGCACAACAACAGTTTGTATTAAGTATTCTATTATAGCACATGAACGTTCACCTATCATTCTCTGAAAAGGGAAGTCTTCTACTTTGAAAAAATGCCATTTTCTGTACTTTCCTCTGCACACATTGTAAATACTCAGCAAAAATACCAAATTCAGAAGCAGAAAAACAGATGTTTACAATTACAAATTCCACCTACAAATGGACTGCAAGTTTCCCAGGTTTTTTTAATAGCTTAAACTTTTACAGGTATTTACTGCAGGCCTACATAATATTCAAATACTGAAATTCAGCTGTCAGTTTAACTTCAACTTAGCAATACGCAACAGGATTGATAGATCATTGTAATAAGCTCAACAAAACTTGCTTATCTTTTCAGATTTCAATATTATTTTCTATATTCCACATGTACTTGCCTCCTCATATCACATTACAACATTATAGATTAAAATAACAAGCTACTCCAAAACCTTGACTTGAAAATAGTTCACTAATTTCCTGGTCAGGAATTCGATATCAAGATCAAGTTAACCAGGTAAAACACAGGCACAGATTAATATTAAAAATTTCTTAAAGGAATCTAGGAAAGAAGTTTCTTCAGGTCTTTAAGTTGAAAGTATAAGTACTTGTTTCTTTAGCTACAGAAAGTCAAGAGGGCCTCAAAATAGTGTCAAGCAACTCTGAAAACAAATTAATTCTGAACCAAGAAATAAAATAGTTTTCCCTAATCTGCCAAGGCAGAACAAAAGAAATCAAACAGCATAAATGCTTCATCTCACACACTTGATTTGACAGTTGTAATTGTTCTTGAAGATTTCTCACAATGCCTTCATCTGCAGGAATATCAGTTCCCACAGGCATGAAAGGAAGATCCTCCAGTTGCTTCTCAAGAGACTCCTTCAACTCTGCATGCAGCCTGTAATTCAAAGAACCAAATTCAGCAAAGTATTTATTTAACAACTGACATACACCATACCTTCAATCTATACATACTATTTACTTCTAGGTCATATTTAAATCTATGAAGTTACGTTCTATAAACACAATAGACAGTTTAAAATAGTTCCATATCTAGTTCTTTTAGACATATGGTTAAGTCTCCTAAACCTAGTACTGTAAGCACTTGAAGACTCTAACATTATGCTCCCAAGTATAAAATCTTCGACTACTAAGTAATTCAAAAGATTTCAAAGTCTTAGAAAAAAGCTTTTTAAGGTTAGAAATCAAGAAAAACAGCACTAGTAACAAGGAAGTGCAATTATTTACCTTTCATTTTCCTTGGTGACTTGTTCAAATTTTAGTCTCATCTCACCCATTTGTGTCTAACACAAAAACACACAAGAGTAAGCACTCATTTAAATGACACAAACTTTGGTAATTCCTTAATCTTTTCATTCTGACCGATACTGTAAAAGATGGACCATTTAATTCAGTATAATATAGTAAATGAAATTAACTTTCTTTAAGGAAAGTCACAGGATGCCACTTAAAATTTAACAGCTGCTACATTCAGAAGTTATTATGAGCATTAAACTTACCTTTTGGAATCCTTATAGCTCTTAAAGATTGATTCTAAATTAACTCAAGTTCTTTTAGGGATACAGTCGATAACTCTCACCTTTTACGCAGTAAGCATTTGAGACAATAGGAATTAACTGAGGAGAAACTTCAGTCAAATGGATTGTTTTGTTAACTAAATAGTGCAAAAACAATACACAAAGCCATAGTGCTTCTATTGCCTTCTGAAGACTGTATTTGCAGAATCTTTATGATGGACAGATTAAACAAATTGAGTGCATTAAATTAAAATCAGAGTATAACTTCTGCATGAAGATCACAAGCAAAAATTGCTTTCTGTATTCCACAGGTTTTTAATAATTAAACATATCCCTTTGTTTTTCAGCATTCATACGAAGCATTAAAAAGTTGCATTTTTCTGTAGTTGAAAGGACAGACCCCCTCCACCTCAGCCTCCATGATAATAAATCTTTAAAGAATTATTTGGATCTGAAGAATTATTAAGAATGAGGAAGGCTGTGTGTATCTGCACTTGCAGGACTGAGCTGGACTGCATGGCCAAGATCAGATCTATAAGGAAACAGTGAAACAGCTGCCTCATCTGAATGTCACCAGGAAAACACCTGCAACCATATCAGAACATCTAGAGAAATACAACATGCATGTTTCATTTCACAACACTACTTCTCCAAACACACAGTAATCTGTGTAATTTGAACAATCTCTCAGCCTTTTCATAGAGAGCTCGCTGTTCATCCATTTGAGGCAGACTGCCGTCCAGCAGGCATGGTGCAGGCGTACTTTCCCTTATTGACAAAAACTAATGGCCTAGATATTAATGCTGTAAAATACTAACAACATACAGTCTGCAATGTCAGGAACATCCATACCTGATAAAGCTGCAGCTGTTCTCTCATTTCTTCCAAGTGATTATCATACTCTGTGACTAGATTTGACAAGCTAAAAAGTTGAAAAACATGCTTAGAATAAATTTTGTAAATATTGAAACATTGTTTTGATAATTAACCAGTTTTAAAGAATTCTTAATTTAGAGAACAGAACAAAACAACTACTTTTCTTTACTTCCAAGCTTGACATTCACCACAATCAACTTAAATTTAATTACTACTTTTAAAGTATGATCATCAACAATAGATTTTCTGTATTAAAAAACTAGAACATGGGACATTATAAATAAGCATTAATACTATATTAATATTTCATACATAGAATCCCAAATGATTAAAGACTAAACTTTGTTACTGCTTTCACATACAACATTAAAGTGGCCTATAAGACCACTTGTTGTAAAAAAAAAAAAAAAAAAACCCAAAACCCATAGTTCTACTTATATATTTTTTCCTTCCTAATATTGTTGTAATTTATAGTAATTCTCTGAAAAGTCTATATTAGTATAGAGTGATAATGCTTTAAAAGCTAACAAGAAATTGATAGTTTATTTTTATAACAGGAAATTACAATTAATATTAAACAACTTACTAACAGGCCAGTGCTAGTTGAAAATTGTCAAATAAGCATTTTTAAAAACATCTACCTGCCCTCAACAGACAGTAGTTATCTGTGCTACCAAGATCAGTACAATCTTACCTTCATTTCTATTATTTTAAAATTTAGAATAGAGAATTCTTTCATTCATCTCTCATGCTTTATTTTACTCATTGTGGAAGAAAAGCCACCGATTTAATTTATTGAATAAATAGAATAGTATCTAAAAACAACTCCTACAGGAACATTTTTACAGACCTCCATCCACAAGTTCTCAGAGCTGCGAACACGTGTACATAAGACTAAGTTCGCCTGGATATTTATACTTTTAAAAGCACATGACAGTTTGTTTTTAATATTTTGTGGTATTCCAACTTATCATTTGGATAAGTTTGGATTACATTACCTTTGGTCCATCATCCTGGATCCTGATATGTCATAGGCACCAGGGGCAGTTTTCTGTAACGGTATACCTTTCATGTTAGTACTTGCACATGATTGCATGTAATTTTAAATTTTTATATGCAACCCACAGCTGTTGTTCTATCTGTACTGTAATCACACAATATCCCACATGATCACTTTCAGGTTTAAGTTGGAAAATCCTTGAGTGCTGGCCCAATTTGAGAAACAAACAAAAAAAAAGACCAAAAAAAACCCCCAACCTCCCCCCCCTCCCCGGGAAGTGCTTTCATATAAAGCATAATTGCATCTGAGGGGAAACCATTTCGCTCTTAAAAGAACAATCATAAGTTTGTTTAAGTGCTAAGTTCATTTCCATGCGTTTCAGCATCAGTAAAGTGCTGATGCCTTAGCTTCTGCACAGACTTGCAGAGGGGCTTATGATACCCAATGCAAAAAGTTATATCAACACGAGACCAATCTCTTAGAAAAGAGAAGTCTATAAAAGTGAAAAAGTCTACTAAAGTGGAAATTAAGTATTCTTTCAGGGATACGATCTCCTGCATATGACAGACTGTTGAAAATACACCAAAAATAGAAAAAAAATCACTGTTATGACAGTTTTATTCTGCTGTTGCTGCTTGGAAAAACAACAAGCAACTGCAGAGTTGTGTGATGGACGCAAAGCAAGCCCAGGACACGTTGAAGTGGGCTGTGTTCTATGTATGCAAAGTTATTTATCACAAAACCTCCTCAGAAAAATTCTTACCACTTCCATTCCTGAGTTCACATACCTGCTCAGCACCAGCTCTCAAAATTTCATCTGTTTCATACTGTCCAAGTGCCATATTTAGACTCTGATCTAAAAATCCAAAGTTTGAGAAACATAGCTACAACATGGGCCATTACCTACATAAACCTGACTGGCAGCCAGAAATATGTTTAACAGTTTCTGCCTAGAAAACTGACGAACACATACACATTTCAATGATTCATGACATCTAAGTGCAACAAATCACACTGTGTCAATTCAATTACCTGGATGTTTGACAACCTGTTGTTGGGAACTCAACTCTGGAGTTCTGAAGAAACTTTGAATGAACTTTAGTCAAGAGAGCTTCCCTGATAAACAGATCTGAGCACTCAAGTATTTCCAGAAGAAACTCAAACAAGAATGAAGACATGCAGTGTGTCAATATCTGCTTTTTCTGAAAGAAGCAAAGCATAATGAGTAATGGGATTTCACACTGCTAAGCTGGGAACATCAACTAAGGCATCACTCTTCCTTACTCATCTAACTTTTGCTATTGGAATTTCAGAGACTACTTGTACTACAAATGAAAGAACCAGCAGAAGATTGGAAGGGAGAAATAACAGCTCTTCCCACTTGTTCACAGAGTGTTCTTTGATGTAACAAAAACACAGTATAACCAGCCAGTCAAAAGAGGCGATTATCCCGTATTCAGCACTAGTATGACATCATCTCAAGTACTGCGTGCAGTTCTGGGCCCCACAATTTAAGAGGGATGTGAAGGTCCTTGAACACGTCCAGAGGAGGGCAACACAGCTGGTGAAAGGGCTGGGAGGAATGTCCTGTAGGGAGTAGCTGAGGACTCTAGGGTTTGTCTAGTTTGAGACAAGGAGGCTGAGGGGCAACTTCATTGCTCTCTACAGCTTCCTAACAAGGAGAAGTGGAGAAGGAGCTGCTGATCTCTTCTCCCTGGAATCCAGCGACAGGACACGTGGGAATGGTTCAAACCTGCGCCAGGGGAGGTTGTAACTGGTTTATAAGATTCCTAGGCACAAAGGTCACCCAAGATATGGTATTTAAAAGCACAACAGTATTTATTGCTCTATTATAGCCTTGCACAAGCATTTCCTAGCATAAGCAGTTACTAGCGTATTGTCTTCCCTTCATGAGAGTCTCACCAATCCAACTAAGCCGGAGACACCGCCGAGCAGGAGGGTGATGATCAGTGGGGTCAGAGCAGAGAAGGGAGGCAGGCGCAGCACCTTCAGGGAGTCCCCTGTTGTTTGTAGAGTGAGCTCTGGGTCCTCTCTCCCTCCCTCAGCTCCGAGCTGCCTCTGTTTATCCCCTCAGCAGATTCAGTGGCAGAGTACTGCCCAGGTGTTGGTGCACGCATGGCCAGCGCATGCAGCAAGGCCTGCCAAGTATGTGCCCTGCTGGCTAACAGTGGTTCCTGGATTGCAACAACACACTGCTCAACAACAACCCTCCCAGCTCCCCTCTCTGAGACAACGACCCTCCCAGCTCCCCTCTCTAAGGTTGTGTTCTCACAGCTGAGTGCAGTTTGTAATTTCCCACAGTGGCCCTACACAGACAATCACTGAAATCCCTCACACAGAGGTTTAGACAGGACATTAGGAAACCCCTTTTTTACTGAGAGGGTGGTCAAACCCTGAAACAGGCTTACTAGAGAGGGGTAGATGTCCCAAGTCTAGCAGTGTTTAAGAGGCATTTGGACAATGCTCTTAATAACATGCTTCAACTTTTGGTCAGCCCTGAAGTGGTCAGCCAGTTAGACTGGATTGTTTTTGTAGGTCCCTTCCAACTGGAATTACTCTATTCTATAAGATTTTAAGTGACACCTTGTTCTGGTGTTGTTAATTGGGGGGCGGGGGGAGGAGGCTAAGGTGGTAGCTTCTGTAGGAAACTGCTAGAAGTTGCTCCCCTTTGTTCAGTGGACTCAGCCGGGCCTGGGGCAGACCAAGGCCAAGCCAATTGGTAGCAGAATGTCCCATGATAACGCCTCTGCGATAACGTATTTAAGAAGGGGAAAACAGAAAAAAAAAAAAAAGAGAAGGAAAATGTGAAGCAGCTGAGCGGGGGCAGAGAGGGGGAGGCGCGAGCCTTGTAGGCCTCACCCTCTGGCCTCTCGCCTGGCCCAGCTGCAAGAAGTGGAGAGGAGATGAGATGTGAATGAGATGTAAAAAGGATCCTGAGAGGCGTCTGCCAGCCTGTTGTGAGGAATGGCTGCAGGCGCCAAGGTCAGTGAAGAAGGAGGGGGAGGAATAATGAGGCTCCTGGCCAAGATTCCCCTGCAGCCTGTGGTGCTGACCATGGTGGAGCAGGTTGTCCCCCTGCAGCCCATGGAGGTCCACGGGAGATTCACCTGCAACCTGTGGAGGAGCCCACACCGGAGCAGGTGGAGGCCTGAAGGAGGCTGTGGCCCATGGAGGGCCCGCTGGGGCAGCTGTTCTAGAGGGACTGCACTCCGTGGAAGAGATGACCCACGCCAGAGCAGTTTCACAGAGGACTGTGGCCTGTGGGAGGGACCCCACGATGGAGCAGGGGAGGAATGTGAGGAGTTCTTCCCCCCACAATAAAGTAGTGGCGTAAAACAACATGTGATGAACTGACTGCAACCCCCATTCCCTCTTCCCCCCTGTGCCGCTCGAGGTTGGGGGAGGGGAGGTAGTAGAGATGATGTTAAGCTCAGGAGGGAGGGGTGGGGGGAGGTTATCTTGTTCCCTGTCTCATTCTCCTGCTAGTTTTAGAAATAAATGAATAGTTTTCCCCAAGTCGAGTCTGTTCTTGCCCATAACAGTAACTTTAAGGATTTCTCCCCATCCTTATCTCACACCTCAAGCTGTTTTTCTTATATCACCTCCCCCTGTTCTCTCGGAGGGTGGGGGGAGTGAGAGAGAGACTGCGTAGTCTGGTCCCGATCGGGGCTGAACTACAATGCGCCTTTGTACCTGGAATGGGTAAAGTGGAAGAAAAAGAAAGTTGGTAAGATAATGCATATGTTTCTATTTAAAACAACTTCTTGCCTCCTTTTCTTGATACACATCCCATGGTTCTTTTTTCTGGTTCTAATCTTTTAAAGGAGGAGATAAGAAAAATACAGATGAGATAGAAAGAAGGTAATAGGAAAAGGATGCCAAGGAACAAGAAGGGGAAAAATAGCTGCTCTCACCAGCTAAAGCAGCCTGCAAATAAGAGAGGTCACAGGGGCAAAAGGGGACAAATCTTAAGCATCCTTTATAGATGCACTCACTTTCAACAGTGAATCATTAAATACATTGTGATCAAAGTTCTATGTATTTAGTAGCTTATCACAAAAATATGCAATGGAATGGAGGAATTATTGTTTGTAGGGTTGGCTGCTGATACTTCAACACGCATTCAGGTAAAACTCAATTTATTAATTGATCAGTGCCAGAGACCAGCATCTCCTTCTGACAACCTTCTTTACAGCTACATCTTTAACACGACAAATATTTATTCTACAACATTAAACAGAATAGTGCTTTGAGAATCTCTTTTGATGTGTGTTACACACATTCAGCATTTTAGAACTTTGATTTCACATTCATGAAACAAGAGAAACACCAACACATATCCCAGATTTAGCACAGTCCTCAAATAAGCTAGGTCTCAGATGGTGTGCAAGCCAACTTCAAATTGGCATGTCTCAAACAGTATGAAGTTTTTTTAAAGAGAAAATGGAATCCTTTGATAGAAAAGGCAACTCTTACCACTTCACAGTGAATTTAGTCTGAGCTCTACTTAGAGCCTAAAGATTTATAAAATAAGAAGCTACACCCAAACAAAGTAAACACATACAAAAAAGCAAAGTACCAAATATTTGAAACCGCATGATTTGTTCACATCACAGTACAACAAATCCTCATGCAGAGCTTGATAAATATCTGTGCTTTTGAGCCAGGACTCTGTTAGCTGACTCTGTTAGCTCAGACAGAAGCTTTTCTGCTACTAAGATCCTTGAAATCAAGAGCTGGTCTTTTACTTCTGGCCACCCAAGCTGTCATATGAAGTTTAGTTTCAATTGAAATTTTGATTCTTGAGTAATGCACAGCCATAGTACTTTATGCACTGTGATCTTGGCCTACTTTCTTCTGTGCTATCAAGTTTTCCCACAAAATAAGGACAGTAACATTCTTGGGACTACACATCAACCTGTCCCCTATTTCTAGGAAGATAAACTGTGCAGAAGCATGTTTTGCCACTATTTTGCTGGCAAGTAATTGAAGTGTAGTCTGGCTCAGTAAGCTTACATTAAAACTATCAAAAATGTAACAAAGACCACTTAATAAAAAATACTGAATTTTGTCTGCAAAGCAAATTTTATGAGTAACTGGCAAGACAGTTTTTTTTTTTTTTTTTGCCTTTCAGGTGCAAGCCAAGCATAGGAAATGCAGCAGTTTCTTAACAAGAGAAAAGAGGCATTACAACAACAACGACAAAAAAAAGCATGTTTTTGGCTATTAATCTCATTAGTAGCTTTTAATTACTAGTCTTCAGCTAACTGAAAAAATAGTTTTAATGCTATTCACTACAGCAAGCACTAGAAGAGCTATGGAATAAGTATACAAGGAAAATATTTTTTACAATGAAGGTGGTGAAGCATTGGAACAGGCTGCCCAGAGAGGTGGTGGATGCCCCATCCTGGAAACATTCAAGGCCAGGTTGGACGGGGCTCTGAGCAACTGGATTTGGCTAGAGATGTCCCTGCTCCTTGCAGGGGGGTTGGACTGGATGGGCTTTAAAGTTCCCTTCCAACCCAAACCATTCTGTGATTGGGAGCCGACCGCTCGCAGAGACCTCACCTGGCTCTCCCTCACTGCCCAGCTCAGCAGCCGTATTTCCAGGGGAAAGGTTCGCCGCTGAGAATTACTCCCTCCCAGCAAAGACCGGAAAAACTGCGGGTTGTGGGGCGGGTGGGCCGGTTGTTTCAGCCGCTCGCCACCCCCGGTGCCCGACGGAGTTTCGCCTCACCAGCGGATAGGCAATGTAAAACGGAAGCAACAGCTTCCAGGCGCTGAGGACGTAGCTCCTCTCACCTACCGGCTCGCAATTCCTTCGGAAAGCAAAACAAAACGGGGGCAGCAATCGCAACTTCTTCCTCTTCCCTTCAGCCGCCGCCGGAGGGAAGCGGCCCCATAACGGCTAACGGCCGGCTCGCGAGCGCCGCAAGGCTCCTCCTCCTCCCCCCCCGCCTCCACGAGCGGCGCTGCGGTCACGCGGCAGCGGCGGGAAGGGGCGAAGCGGGCGGCGTGCGCGTGCGCGGTAGGGCCGCG
>WHYT01017457.1:0-17739 GCA_009806455.1 Tetrax tetrax | reverse complement strand
GCCCCGGTGAAAGCTGCTGGCCGGGGTCTGCGCTCTGCGTGCCTTGAAGCCGTGTGGTCTGAGTGCTTTTAAGCGGCTCAGAAAGACTTGCCGTAAAACTATTACGTTTAGTGTTTGTGTCTCTTTGAGATGTATTAACAACTGGCCGAGGTGTAGTGTTAAACAGTAATGGAAGGTTTTCTCTTGCTGTTTTAATCTAGTGTTAGACCATGGCTATGTGTTGCTGGGGTTTTTTTTTTTTTATAATTGAAAAGTCATGCTAGTAACCATTGTACTTAAATCTATGTAGTGTAATAAACTTGAAACTTGCACCAGTGGCCACTAATTTGGAAAATGTTAGGTCTACTGTCCTGTAAATTGAGCAATCTTAGCATGAGGTAGACCTCAAATGAAAGGTAGGGAATGCTTTGCAATTTTCCTTATTACTTGATGATTCTTTTAAAAATTACCTGCTCAAGAGTAATATTGGTTTGTAGAAATGGGTTAAATCTTGGTTTACAGGAATGGGTTAAATGTTCATTTCAGTACACTAAGCTGTCCCTCCAGGAGTTAGGGGTTTTACCCGAAAAAGTAATCCTTCTCTCATATAGGTACAGGTAGGAATGTATCATGCATCTTGTGTCTCCTCTTCATTTTAGACACTACACTTAGAATAGTGTCTAAAGTAGTTTATCAGATTCTATTATTTCACTGCTTTTTTAAAAAAAAATATTGTATGTTGTAGCTTTTCCTGAGACAACCTTTCAAATCTTGTGCACAGGGAGAAGCTTCACATTGCTTAATTCAGTCAGGAATTTTAATTGGTAGTCATGTAATTCTTCCTGGATTTTAAGATCTTCCCTGGCTACTTTTATTAGAAGGCTATGTAATTTTAAAACACTATTGAAATCTGGCAGTATTTTCAGGTAGGTTTTTCAGATGTTTGCCTTGACTGGTGAATGCAAATAGTTAAACACATTAGTACAAACTGAAAATAGATTAATAGAAAAAATGCATAAGAGCATTATGGTCTTGTAATGTTGATAGTGTTGATTTAATAGAGTAGTATAAAGTGGGTTTGTAACACTTTATTAGCTTTCTTAGATGCACCTGTCTTTACTCTTTTGAGTAAGTGATCCTGCTTGTGGAATTCTCTCTTGTTTCCTTTCACAGTCAGTGTGCATAAGGCATTTGCACTCCATTTACAGGAATTCTGTTCATTTCAAAAACACTAGTAACCATCTGTGGATAGTTTGTGCTTGTGCTGCTCAGTGTTTGCAGCTTAGAGATTTGAAACCACAACACTCATCCACATTTCCTGTGGATTAATATTTTTCTCAATCAGTTTAAGGTTAAATAGCCCATTGAGTATGTTTCAGTAGCTGTTTGTGTTGTGAAAGTGACTTGTTATTTAACAAGTCTTTTATTTGATGCTGTACATTGTAATTGTTGCAGAAGAGTTGTCATTGTTGCTTAGAATACCTTTTCTTACTAGTTCTCTCTTTTTGTTCTGAGCTGTGGATGATTTAGCTTTGACTGTTTGAGTTACTACTAATACTGGACTATGAGCCAATTTCTGCTAGCTTAAGAATGCTGTTGGGTGTCTTCTCTCCCTGTGCTTTGTATACTGACTGTTTTCTTTCAACTTGTGTCATCTTGCTTCCAGAAACTTGCCACTTGAGTTGGAGTGAACATTAATGGTGGTAGTCTTTCATAGTTTCTAGGGCTATCCCAGGTCTCTTGCATAAAGCATGTCTGATGCTTGTCTAGCATATCATGCAGTTAAAACGCTGACTTAAGTATTTAATTTGTGATATAAGTATTTAGTTTGTTTTCAGTTTATTTAAATACAACCTTGACAAAAGTGATAGTCCAATATTTGACTTTCTTTCTTTACTAGACTTCTTAAATTAAGGTGTCTAATTACTAAATCTATTGCTTCAGATTTTCTTTAATCTGTCGCACTTCTTTGGTCACATCATCATCTCCTTGATTGTGAGTACATCTACCTAATGTCATTCTAGCTGTTTTACGGACTTGAACTCAACGTGAGGAGGTCTGGTGCTTTTCAGCATGAACACCAGTGAATGGAATCTGCCTAGAGTGACTGTAGCAGAGGGTATGAGACACAGTTAATGGGTGGTCCTAAGAGCAAGGCTATGGCATATAGGGAAGTGTGATGTGTGTGATTACATTCTGTCTCATGTACTACACCTGTTGATCACACCTGCAGAATGTTGTAAGTTATGCTTACCTTTCTGTGAGTCTCAACAAAATGAGTATCTGGCTAGAGATGAAATAACCCGGTTTAGTGCTCTCCACTGAAGGGAACGTTGTTACAGCTTAAATACTGAGCTAGCAGCTCTCTGGTCATGGGACTTAAGAGCATGTGCATAACTCACAGCCAGTTCCCTTCCTGTATAGCTAGAAAACGTGCCAGGGAACAAACCACAGATGGCTTTTGTGGAGATGGGAAGGAACTCGTAATACTGCGGCGGGGAGGGATAAGGGGCCATAGACTTGTTGGGAACTGGGCTCCACTGATTCTTTTGCATACTGAATAGATGAAGGCTATTAAGGTTTGCATGGTTATCTCTAAGTAACAACAGCTCTTGGAGTGCAGTCTTCTCTGTTCTTGCTGCTCTGCAAACATTCAGTGTGCTTGCAGTTTTCCTTGACATCCTGTAGTTTCGCTGGTTGGCAGTGGCTGTGAAGGAAAGCTTTAGATAATTGTTTCATCTTCCTGCATCTCAGATTCATGAAAGGTGTGGGGATTTTGGTTTGTTTTTTTTTTTTTGTTTTCCCCCTCAATCTATTTTTTTCGTTTTACCAAATCATTTAAGAGACGGATTTTTTTGGAGACTTTGTTTTGCGTATCTGTTCTGTTGATAAATATTTTTGATGGTTTTTGAAGGTGTTTAATTAGGTACATAGTTGAAATGCCTTAAGCTTTAGAAGACTTCAGAGTGATTTTTAACTATTCAAGTATAAAAACATATGAAAAGCATTCATGTACTGTTTATTTAGTTGCTTTATAAAGCTAAACTATTCAGTTCTTTTGATGTTTAAAAACATGATTTGATGATTGACTTTGTATGAAACTGTGCTTTTTTTCTGGCCAAGCAAATAGTGCAGTTGGTGCTGAAATGGAATTAGAGATCTTGTTTGACAGAACCTTCTGTTCTTGTGTATGTAGTGTGTGAAGATGGAATTTACAATTAAACACACATGGGATGGTTCACCTGTGAGCCATGAGCCAGTAACAATTGGGCTGAAGTCGGACAATGCAGGACTGCTGATGGAAGTTAATGCTCCCTTCTTTAATGACCCTCCAGCACCACTTGGAGAGCCAGGGAAACCTTTCAATAGACTGTGGGACTATGAGGGTAAGTGTAACTGTTCTGCAAATATCTGTTATATTCTGAGCAGTCTGGGAAAGAATACTGGGAAGGAATTTAGTTATAATCACTGCCTTACTCTTAAATAGCTCCTTAAGCAAGTATAAACCTCATGCTATATTCTGCTGAAAACTGCCCCAAATTCTGTCAAGAGTGATGCTCATTTTCTAGGTCATAAATTGATTTTTCATCTCTAGCAGTGCTGACCATAAGGTGAGTGGTTGTTTTACAGTAGTACAAAAATACAAACAACTGGAAAAAGAAACAAATATTTTATGTCACTCGGTGGCCATAAAGAAATGGAGTCCAATGAGCTGGATTGATTTCAGGAATGGTGAGATGGACTCTCCCCAATCGTGTCAATAGTATAGGCACTCAAACTTAGTTTCTGGATTACTGATATAACTTGTGGAATAAAAGAGACTTGACATATTTGAATATCAAAATAATTTTGTGGCATATATATAAAAATGCATTTACAGTGGGTGAATAGAAGTGAAATTCTACAGATAGGTTCTACTTTTGCTTTAGAAAGCAGAGATCAATAGCTAAAATATATGTCTATTTTAATCACTTTTCCACAGTCTATTTGAGGAATAGGAAGGTGTGAAACAAAGAAATAGCAGCTCATAAAATATGATTCAAAATTGTACCCAAATAGAATGAGGAATATTCTTACAGTAATGCTGTTTTCTTTCTCCTTTCCTGCCCATACTGTTACTTTACTCATTGTTTTGAATAATGCAAGAATGGAATGTTTCCAGCTCTTCTCTACTTCCTGATTATTAAACTATTCTGATTAAAACTCTACTAAAACAGTATTAGCACCTCGTCGATATTATTATACTAAATAAGCTTGTGTAAAAATAAAATTAGATTATCAATCATATCTAGTAATAATTCCAACTAAAGCTTTGTAATAATATCATTGCTGTGAGAAACACCATTATAGTTCTCCTATGTGTTCCTGAAAGGTGATTCAGCAGTCAAATGTGGCTTTCAGGTACCTGAACAGTAATCCCCTGTCCAAAGTATCAGCCTTTTACAGGGAAAAATTGTTTAATTGCTGAATGCTTTCTTGCTATTTCTGAGATTTCGCAGTCTTAGTTATGGAGTGTGTGCTCTGCTGTGAGTCTATGTTCCTCTTTGCATTTTTTTTTTTTTTTTTTTTCCTCTTTTTCTCCTCTCTGGTGCTCTGAATCCTCAGCCTAGCAGCAAACACAAGACTTCTGCACTTAGGTGCTCTACCTGAAGTGCCTGCTGTGGTGTGATTAACGAGGATCACTCCATCTTGGTCAGCTTTGTGTACAGCAAGCGTATGAGGTGAAATAGCTGTGTGCTGGTGCTTTTCTTGCTCCGTGGACACCTAACATAAGTTAGTAGACTTGCCATTTTTTTTCTGCTGCATCAAGATGTGTGTTTCCAAAGCTAGAATTGGTAAAGTAAATAAAATTAGTACAGTGCTCTATAAAGCTCTTTGTGATGATAGACATTACAAATAAAAGCTCTTGAAGTTACAAGAAATAGTTAGGAAGCTGTCAGTGGCGTGTACACAGCTAGTCAAGCTCTGGCATGGCACAGGCCTGAAATCATAAAACCAAAATTTTTTTAGAGGGATATGAAGGTCTCAGGATATTACAAACCAGTTAATATAAAATACTGACAGCCTGGTTTTTTTTTTTTTTCAGTTGTAGAAGCATTTTTTCTGAGTGACAGAACTGAACAATATTTAGAAGTTGAACTTTGTCCGTAAGTACAGCACTCTGAAAAAGTCAGAAATGTTAATTTACGTTTACAGTTTTAATGCTCTTAAGATACAGGTATGAGGAAGAATATGGGGAATGTACGTATTTGTGGCAGAACAGTACACTAATAACTTGGCATCATTTTAAGAAAATTGTGCTCTGATCTTTTGACAGCCATGGACAACACTTGTTGCTGCTGCTTTCTGGCAGAAGAATAGTATGGAAAGTAAGTGGTCAAGTACAGAAGAACTAATTGGTTTTAGGTACCTGTTACCTGAATGGAAGATGAAATTACTTTTTGTTTTCTTCTTCCCCCCCTCCCCTCCCCCCCGCTTCTCCTTTAATAGGAAAAACTTCCTTTGGAGTTTGAGGTGACCAGAATGCAAACCAAATGGGAGGGTAAAGCTCATCTTCCTTGGAATTATTTTCCACCATACACTAACAAGTTCAATGCATTTGCTATTCATGGCTCCGGAGAAGAGAGAAAATATGAAGCACTTCATCCTGTGCCTCGACATGAACTGCAGGAAGGACAGAAACCAGATTTGTAAGCACAAAATTAGCTTTTCTGTAATGTAGTTGCACTATTTTTGGAATACTTAAAGAAAACTAGTCTAGTTTTCAGACTGAGTGCCACCAGTATTTTAATTACGCTACTTAGTCCTGGATCCATTGGCACTGTACTTTGTACAAAGCACTGTGGTAGATAGCTGTAATTAGTGCTTGATTTCTTTGTTATCCCCTAGGTGCTTAGAAAAAATGGTACATTCAACACCATTGGCATCTGTTTTATCACCTTCCTCAGCTAAATCGTAGATGGGTTGTTCTACTTTTTCCTTGCCTCCAGCACCTCCTGAAATGCTATTTAGTGTTAATTTCACCAGGTACATTTCCAGTAAATCTCTTTTGCTTCTCCCCTACTGTTCTAAACAACCTCACCTCTACTGATGGCTCCGTATTATGGAAAAATTTGAAACAGCAGACTGAACTGAAAAGTATAATGAAAGGATACCCAGAATCAATAGAAAAACTAGAATATTTTGATTTTTAAGTTGTGCTTTGGGCCTGTTTATTTTCTTTGATGATGAGGCCGAGATGATTTCATAAAAACTGCTACGTCTGGGCATTTTGTGTAAATGAACTAGCTCTAGAGGGTACACTATGGTTCATATGCAAACTTGTTACTCAACATACAATGACAGCCAGCTAAGGTAAATTTTAGATATGTGACCCTTTTTTTGCCTTTTTTAAAAGAAAAACTTAGCTTCAGCAACTGTTTATTTAAAAAAAATTCTAAGCTATTACTAATAAAATACATTATCAGTATTGTGTAAGAAATAGATACTTTTGTTTTTCTGTGTTAAACTGGAGAATGCCTGCAATATTTTTCAGAGAGGGATTCTTTCTGTTCTTTCTATGGTACCCCTTCCAAAAAACCCGTTTTTCAGACATTGGTAGCAGATGCAAGATGTGAAGAGGTTGCTCCTTGCTACTTTGATTGGTCTTAGTTTGTCTTTACTCTTACAAATTACTTCCTAGTAAGAGAGTTCAGTTTACCTTTTTAAATGATTAGTGTAGTGTCAGATGTTCTGTCTGTTTGGCAGTTGTTTAATGTAAGTATTAGTTAGCAGTGGGCTTCAGTGTCTTCCTTATTGTTTTGTGTGGTAGCCTAAAGGAGAAATTCTTAGCAAGAACTGATTTATAAAGTTTAAAAGAAAATGAGACTTCTAGTCTTACAGAAGAAATATATTTATTAGCTTAATTATCCTTGCCACTCTTTCTCTTTTCTGTAAGGGAAGGATATCCCTGTGAAAAAATTTTTCAAATGGTCAAGAGTTGTAAATTTTTACTGTGTTGTGGTGTGGATAAGTCATAAAGCAGGGTACCACTGTGCTCTTGCTCTGACTGCAGTTCCAGGCAATGTAAGTTGAGGGAGTTTAAAAGGTGAGCAATTTATTAACTTCACTTCATGCTTTGTGACACTTGTTCAGAGCTCAGAGTTTTACCCTTGGTTTTCTAGTACAAGATTTTCAGAAATATAGTAGTGTTTTTTATTTATAAACTCAAGTTTTGGAAAATGAACACATGGAATGCTGGTTGGATTCCTGTCCAAGAAAACCTGAAAATAAAGATTAATTAAACCTATTGAGGATACTGCATTTTATTAAGACATATACTACAAGACTTAGGGTTTTTTTTGTTTATTTCTCCTCTCTTTGCAGTCATCGCCTGGAATATTTCAAAGATTTGAACCTGAAAGAACTGATGGGAGAAGATTGGAAGCAGCCTCAATCAGATATATGGAAGTCTCTCGCTAATTAAATGGATTGAAGCATAAATTTTGATAGCGTTAAGGTTGGATGAAGCTGTATGGAAGCAACTTCTTCATTCTGAGCAAAGTTTGTAAATATCAGATTAGTAAGGCTTTCCTTGGCACCAAAGTCATTGATCACTTTTAAAATCAACTGTGAAGTATCTGAGCCAGGTGATTATAAATGTATGAAGTACACAATAACTTGTGGTTCAGTTTACCTGGGTATGGAGTTTTTCATCTGTGCAAGAACATGGATCTGCTTTTACAGGTTTGTTCTCATGAGAGCTCTAAGCCTGATGAGGCCAATATGTGGCTTGGAATCTTTCAGTTTCCTGTAGTTAACTGCATTTCTGCTGTATTTTCACTGCTGCCTGTTTGTTTCTTGCAAGTTGAATGAGATGAGGTGCTTTTTGATTGCAGTCAGGAGAAAGAATGCGTGCTTCAGGAACAGAAAAGAACATAGCTATCGTGGTTGTTTTGTGACCCACTACTTGCATTGCAAGATGCTGTAGAGATATAACGCTACCCTTCCTACGACTGCACTCCACTCTGAATTTTAGGCTTGCACAGTGCTGAAGGGGAACTTAATCCGTATTACTTTATGATCAGACCTCTCTACTTCAAAGTCAATGTGGAATTTCTAGTGATATTTAGGTACAGAGAATAGATTTGCAAAAGGTTTTATTTATGCCGGGAAAAGTTTCTGGGAAGAATAAAGTTTACTAAGAACTTTGAATTTAGCTGTGTGCCTAGAAAAGCTTGGTTGTTCCAAGACCTTGTCACATTCCCTTAAGGATTCAGCTCAGACATATGAGAATTTTGTTTGCTTGCCACCTAATGTTGCAAATGACTAACTGTTTGTGCCTGTGTTTTCTGCATATGAGCATGAATATTTTTAACAGAACTGAATACAGAATGTATTGTAAACTCTCACAGGTTTTACAAATGAGATGTTCCTTTCTTGTCTAGCATAGTAAGTGCTGCTTGATTGTGGCTGCTTGATCCTGTATAAATTAACTTATAAAATGGGAAGCTTACCCACTAACCAGATCCTACATGTGAAAAATAGGTGACTTTAAAATCAGACTTCTTTGGTTTAGTTCAGAATGAAGATTTGGACCAGCACGTGCTCCTCAGTCCTTTACAAGAAAGAGGACTTTCTGCATCCTGTTGAAATGGCATCATCGCAGGGTAAAAGGTGGTCATGGTTCTCTAGTAGAGAGAGAATATGCTCAGTCATAATTAAGGGAGTATCTTTCGGAAGTTATGCCCTGAGGATGTTGTGTTGGGTCTCATCCTTTTGTGTTGCTTTTTCTACTGAACAATTTAGAATCCTACAAGTTCCTGGAAGGGACTGATGTTCTTGTAGCCTAACATCCTGCTCAAAGCGAAGCTATTGTTGAAGCTGGATGAGTATTCAGGGCCTTGTCGAGTTTTGAGTAACTCCAAAGATGGAGCTTCCAATGCTCTGGGTAGCCTGTTTCAGTACTCAGCTACTTCTGTTATGAAAACTTACCTGATTGCCATTTCCAATGCTGCAACTTGTGTCCATTACCTTTTGTCCTTGCTCTGTGCATCTCTGAGAAGAGTGACTCTTTTTTCTATAACTACCGATTAGATAACTGAAGATAACTGTTACCTTCCCATGGATTCCTTTAAATGTTGTCATTCTCAGTTGGCCTTTTGTGACTCATTAGTAAGCACCTTCCACTCAGATAATACTGAGGACAATTTAAAAGGTAACTTGGGTTGTAACTCAGAGGCAGCAATGCTCCCAGGCCATTCTTGTTTATTTATCTCATAAATGGTTCTAAAAAACTTCTGCGTAGCTTTAGACGTCAAAATGCTTGTGAAGTTTTGCACAAGACTGCACCCTAAGTCATATTACTAAAAGGCTTCTTGGCTCTCTTCTGAGCTTGTGTGCAGTAACAATCATTGTTTGATGGTTGTGTTTTCTTTGCTATCTTTAAAATTAACTCTACCTGTAAATTCTGCCTAAGAAGAAAAGAAGATGGGAATGTCCTGCCTTTGTGGAGAACATCTCAGTGTGATTAATATCTGAGCTAGAATGTTACTTCAGAGTTTTTTGCTTTACAATTCCCTCTTTGCACTTTCAGTTTTATAGAACTGTATTTTCAAATTTAAGGATATTAGGCTTCTTCAGATGCAAACTTTGGCATGTCAATGCACGCAGCCATCCCATTGTTTTTACTCTCTTTTAATTAGACACTATAGATTCCTTGCTATAAAGTGCCATCTGTTGAAAATTATAAGTATTGTACCTTCAGTTGTTTGACTTCTTTGCTACCTTCAATCCATGTACAGTTTTCTAAAGAATATCAGTCTGAAATACTGAATAATCCAAAAAATGTTGATTAAAAACATCTTCTAGATACTGACATATCAAAGCTGCTTTAGAAATTTCAGTCAAAAGCAAAAAAACCCACTTTTAGACTTCTTTTAAGGTTTGTCAAAAAAGTGCATGCAGAGGTTTGAAATGAGTTTACCATTTTTCTCATTAAGTTTGTTTTCATGTGGTTAATTATATTTTGTATGTAAATGCCAGTAAATCCAATTATTTATTCAGAGGCTTAATCTCATATTCATTTCCACTTGAAACTGACATCAGATTTCACTTTGGATGCTTTGAGGGAAGTAGATTACTTGCCCTAAATAAGTAGTTTAAAGTGAAATAAGTATCTCAGTAAAAAATGTAATGCTGGATGCCACTGACGATGGGAATTATCGTATAGACTTCATTCAAGGTGCATGCTACTTCTCACTGCTGTCAGTTGGTTCAGTTGTATGTTTCTAAGCTTTAAGAGTCTGTCTGAACCGTAAGCGCTGCCTTTCATCAGAAAGTTTCCATGTGGGTTCATGGAGTGCAGAGTTGGAACCTGTACACTCACTTGTTTCTAGAGGTTTAAAGTTAAATTGATCCCTTATTGTAGGAGGGCGTCTCTACGTAAGACATCTGTTAGATGGAAGCACAGTGTCTTGGCACGTAGTAGTGGATTCATGGCTCAGCAATGGACAATACGATGCTTGCCAGCATCACTTAAAGCTCTCAGGACTTTGCAGGAGGTGGATACCAGATGACTAGCTAGTTTGTAGATTTTTTTTTTTTTTTTTTTTTTTTTTTTTTTTTTTTTTTTTGCTATGATCTGCTTTTAACCAGGCCTTGTTTTACTCTGTGTAGTCTGGTTGTAGCCTGTCTTTCCTTTCCTGAATTGCCTCTCTTTTTTTGGTAACATGAGGAAAAGGCAAAACAAACTCTGTTCTGTGTAAGTTCCATTTAAGTACAAATTAGTTAATTATTAGTCCTGGTGTAAAAGGAATGTGATTCAATCCAGTCTAGTTCAGCGTATGTGTGTATATACATGCGTATGTATATAGGCATTCAGCATTGTGCTGTTTTTGTATGTCAGACTTGTATCAAGAGTAATACGGATAAATTCTCTAAATTGTCACACTGGATACACTTTATGTAGGATATCAATTTGATAAAATGCAGGGCTGCATGATAGAAAGCACAAATCATGCAAGCACTCTATCCACAAATCCATTTTACTTTGAAATGGATTTAAACGTGTCAACCCTGTGAGCACTTCTTATCCATTGTTCTCTTTAAAAAAAAAAGGAAAATCAACCTGTTTCATAAATGTTTCCTGTGAATAATATTTGGCCTTGTGCCAGTTATACCATGTGGGGTACAGAGTCTAAGATGCAGAAATTATATTACTTCGGAAATGGGGGGATACCCACTGGGGTGTGCACAGTATTTGAATTTGTTTTTGGCTCTGCCAAGGCTTTAGATAACCTTAAGTGTGAAATTTTCACATGTGAAAACGGCCACGTCCTGGCAATATTTAGGTGTGGGTTTTTTTTAACGTATTTAGCTAGAATTCCTAAGGAAATAAGGCTGTTGAGTTATCACTGCTTTCTTGCCTTTCTGGAAATGTTGTCCTCACCTTTTTCCCCCCACTATCACATCAATTTTAAAATCCACTAGCCAGTTTCAGCTGAATCAGAGGAACAAACCGCCTCAAAAGATACCGGATACATTGCAAAATGTGTGGATATGAACAGCTGGAGGCAGTTTCTCACTAGAACACCCCAAATTGAGGAAAAGGAGAGATCATCTCTTAGCCCTTATCCTGTAATTGTAATGCCCAATACTTGAAGCAGCTGGTGCATGCTTAACTTCAGCTGTAGTACATATAATCTCTTACTTTAGACTTTGATTAGGAAACTAGGACATGTGTGGAACTTAAGGGATATGAGATGCTGTCACAGAGGTGAGCTTAGATTTCATAGACCTATGCCCTAGTGTTATCTTGAAGAAAGAAGCTTAGGAGACAGAGTGTATATATAAAATATAAATGTACGAGGAGCCATGTTTTGTTATTCCTGCTGCTAATAGATACCAGACATGGCAAATATCCAAACGTGTTTTCACTGCTTTTTTTTTCTTTTTTTTTTTCTTTTTTTCTCTGCAAACTTGAGGAAATAATTCCTCTGTTCCTGTCCTTTTTCAGGAGAAGATCGCTCACAAAGGATAAGGGATGGAGTTTCCCCAAGTTTAATGCCAGGGTTAGTTGAAAACACAAGGATGTAGTATCAACTTGTCATTGCCTCTGAAAATACACTTCTGGTTTAATCAATTTTCTAATTGAGGAGGTTCCGTTATGAGAATGTTGATCCTAAAGAGAAGCAGAAGGTGAGCTTGAAAACTTAGCTCTTATTTAAAATTCCAATTGAGATAATAGCTACGTTTTTATCGTTTACATAGTGTTCAATACTAATAGCTATGTTTTTTCTACTCTGGCCAAATAATTCAGCAGAAACTTTTAATTAGTTCTTGTATTCTACTACAACTATCTTTCTGTCTATAGGGCGATAGAACTATGTGTCTTAGTTTATACTACTGTAGTATTTGATTTACTAAGTTTAATGAAATGATGAACAGGTTTGCTGTAATGTTTTTTTAATTTTTTTTTTTTTTCAAATCTTCATAGTAAATACTTGAACAGTTGAGGCAGAATGCAGATTTGGATAGTTGCAACCTCTTACTTACAAGATGATCAGACTGAATAATGTGGAAAACAAAAATGCAGAGCTTCATGAATGAAAAATATACCTGTAAAGATAATTGAGTTTTGTTTCAACAATTCTATCTCATAAGTGCACTTCTAAGCTCCTTGTGATAATGTATTTATTCCTTGAGAACATAAACATGAAAACTAGACTTCTACATGACTCAGTCCTCTTATAATGTCAATAAGTCTTTATACAATTTATGTTTGAAAAACATCTTATGACTACACTCCCAAATACCTTGGTTTTATGCTTCTTGCCACTAGGTGGAAGAAGAAGGTTATCAAAACTCTACCTTGGCGCTAGCAGCCTAGTTATCCTTAAACAGATCCATTCCTTTTTACTGTATCCTTGATTTTAGAAAAAAGGTGCTTCAGTCAAGGTGATGATGGCTTATTTTGATTTTTTTTTTTTAGACATCTTTATCAGAATAAGCACTATGCCATGCTGTGTGGTTACATCTGTTTATTTTTCTAAAGTAATACTTCTATAAATATTTTTGAGACAAAATTAACAGAAGATAGATTCCATGAGATGTCAGTCTGACATGATAATGTTGCGATACACAGATGATTTGAATATTATTCCTTGTTTTTTTTGTTTGTTTTTTTTTTTTTTTTAAATGTCTTGGATAGTTTCTTGCAAACTTTCCAAAAAGGCTCTATTTAATTCTGAGAAAGTGTTTTTCTAAAATACAACCTAGTTTGTAAGAGATGGTGCACCCCTTCAAGGATGAGGCTTGAGTGGTATGAACACTTGAGTGAAGCTTAGAGAAGAATGTGAAACAATGTGAAAATTGTAGCTTAAGAGAGACAGAAAATTGTTATTCTTTAATACAAAAAATGAAAAAGAAAATTTTCTTTAAAGAAAACTTGAGTGGTAATGTGTCCTACTGGCAGAAGTGGTTTGTGTCTTAAATGCAAAGACAGAGCAACTTAGGCTGTCAGGGATGGTAGGTGATAAAATCTAACTTTATATGTAGTGACACTGCACAGTGAGGATTTTTTATGCAGAAGCTCTGAACGGGAGTAAAATTTTGCTGATATCTTTGTATACTTTTAGATAATTCTCTCTAATATGCCAGGTCAGATATTAGGGCTAGTAAACTCTAACCTTATGCTGGATTATATATGTTTTGTTTACCATGGCTGGCATAGCTACTGTATTATCTGTTTAAGTTAACTCATTGGAAATGTGAGTCAATTAATGTTTGTACTGCCCAGTGCTGTGGTGATACAACACTGAGGAATGCGATGCTAAGTACTAGATTGTTTGCTCTTCCTTTTTCCCAGACTGAGGTATTTTGTGCCTCTGAACACCATAGCATAAAACGTTTGTTGTATTTGAAATTCTGACCATGTAAAATACTTTAAAAATATGAACAGTGCATTGCATATTTTGCTACACATAAAATTTAAAACTGTTCTTTCACACTACCAAAACCATCTCCAAAGTGGACTTAATTGTATTTAACTATGGAACGTTTATTATAATGCTGTTGAAGTTTGATAGTTACCCTGCATTTATTTTAGTGATGTGTCCTTCTTTTTGCTTTCAGTGAGTGCTTTAGTTTACTACAGTGTCTCTGAACAGTGCTTCAGAAAAAGTACTGGGAAGTACTTTAAGCCTGATTATAGAACCCTTATTTACACTGGTTGTATAAACAGCTATACACATGCACATACAAATAGTCCCAGTGAGATCAATGCAACAGTTTAAACTTACAGTATATTGCAATTATGCCTTTTTCCATCTATTTGTTGAAATTAGTATCAGTAATATCAAGACAATTCAGTTCTAGGAGCTAGTCTTATGCCGGTGACGTGCGGAAAACGGACTCCACAATCTGTAAGATTGTAAAGTAGGTATGTTTATTACAGCGCTGGGCAGCGCGGGGGATCGCTCCTCCAAGCGTGTGTAACGTGTTAAGCAACGGGTACAGTATTTGTGCATCATAGACATGCATATTCATAGAATTCCCGCAGACTTGGTTATATATTAATTAGGTTTCCGAAGTTTCCTCCCACGACAGGTTATTCCCTGGTCTCTGCGTCCATCTCGTGTCTGTGCTCAGGAGTCACGATCTCTGGTGGTCGTTCTCTCCTCCTTATCGCTATGTCCTGCTGCGTGGATTCAGACCTTTGTCCTGCTTTGTTCTTGCTGCCAGGGTGGTTTTTTGATGACTTATCTTTGCTGGTTCCCAATTTCCTTGGTTATTCCACCCTATCAGTTGGTTCTAAACTTCTTAAGTCCCCTTATCTTGGTCTCAGCCAGTACGTCTGTACCCCCTCAGGGTGTTCCCATCTAACTTATCTTAGCTCCTGCTAGAGCATCCTGACGTTATTTAGTTATGTTAAGTTTATGACTCTACTGTTCTTTCTCTTAAGGTTAGTAAATCATTGATCACTATTTATCAGCTTGATTCCTTAGTATTAACCCATTCTTTCACCAGCATGTTGCTTGGCACTGCTTATTTTCTTTCCTCTGGCTTAAAACAAGAAAGAGCCTTAGCTGCAGGGTCTGTGGGAGGGTTTTAAGTGATGGTGCAGGAGGCACTGTTTTTATTTGCACTAGCTATGAACACACCAAAATATGTTCATGATTCATTTTCAGAAATAATGCTATAGGCTACCACTGAGTACAAACACCCTCTGCCAGTTATGTAGTTTATTTGCAAATACAAATGTATTCTTACACATGTGGTAAACCAGAACTAACTCAATTGTGTTAAAATACCGCTGGAAGAAAATCTAAATTACTGTCCCTTCACTGCTGTTTTAAAACCGACCTAGCCAGACTAGTTTAGTAGCTTTCTTGGAATATGCAACAGATTCTTGAGGGGAAAAAGAAAATAGTTTTCAGATGTCATATTTTTAAAATACAGACCTCCCCTCTCTAGAATACATTTTTAGCCAGTTTCATCTTGTCTTTCATCTCAGGAGTTTGCTCTATTGAACTTAGTCATTGCAAGCAATGAAGTTTATATCTTGGTGCAAGTAGTAGCTGTCATTAAATAATTCATCTCTTTAATTCTAGGCAATGTAATTGGTTCCTTTTATTCTCACTGCTGACTTTGCTTCCATCAGCAAATTAAACATTTTGGAAACTGGTACTTCCTCAGTGCTTTATAGCTTATACAAGCCACAGTATTTATATTTAATTGTGCTTGGCACTTTAAATAATTGGTTCTTCTTTTTCAAATTGCATATTACTTTCTTAAATGTTAACAGGGTGGTCTGTAACCTCTGATGCTGGGTATCTACTTCAAACTTTTTTAAATTTCAGCAAAATACTTACCTGTTTCAGAGGAAGGTAGTTCACAATGTCCGCAAACAAAAATGTGATCTTGTACCTCCTTAAATTCTTATGACTTCTAGAATGAAATCTTGCTGCTTGGTGAGAAATCTGTATTATTGTCAGGAGGAGTCTTTTGTAATCTTTATGAAACAGCTTTTCAGAAACTATTCTGTACATCTTCAAAAGAGCTTTTTGCATCTCGACAGGTGAATTCTCTGAAGATTCTGCGGGGAGTGGGAATACACCACTGGCAGGTAGAATTGCCAGGCTTTGACTTGCACAATGTCTTTCTGCCTCCCAGTGACAGGTCATGATGGGGAATGTGCTTTTTTAGTGAGTGTCTACTGCTTAGGCTGTAGTCATAGAGAAGAAACTAAATATGAAATAGATAAGACTGCGTTGGTCGCTTCTGAACTCTCGAGTAGTTTATGCCGCAGTGGATTTTTATGCTCCTTTATTATTCTTTGATGGATCCCTTCAATCACTTCTACAGGCTCTTTTGCCTTGAGGACAGTAGGTGAAGTGATACCAGTCTGTATATCTCAAATCACTGTTCAAACTAGTGTTCATCATGTTTTCCTTATATTGGTAAGTAGATCTGGCTATCTTATTTGAATTTTTTAATTGTTGATATAATCTGTGTAGAGAAGAGAGTCAAATTTTCCTTTAAGGGACCTCATACTTGAGACTCTGTCAGGTCATGCAGTAGTAGTTCCTTGGGTAGGAAATGGTGCTCACAGTGGAATTTTTCCAGCCATGAAATGAGTCAGTATAGACAACAACTCTGGCTATAAAGAACCAAATAAGCCCTTTCGCCACCCAACTCTGACCCCAGCTCCTCTTTCTAAGTGGGGGGGGGAAAAAAAAACCCTCAACACCAAAACATGTGCAAAAACCTTAAACCAAAATAAACTTCAGTTGAATGAGTATTGACATAAAGAAAGGAGCATAGACATGGGTGTCTGGTCAGGGAAAAGGGATAGCTACTACAGTTTAAAGTATTGGCAAACGTAAGGCACTTGCTTTTTTTGAAGGGAGGGGATGTTTCTGTGTACTGGAAGTTCCTTCAGAGATGAGTCCATTTCCACATGTTGCGTATCTGAGGTGTCGAGACTTACTGTGATTTAGCATTCAGGATTGGAAAATAATATGTGAGCTAATGAGAAGTGGAAATTTATTATTTTTTTTTTATTTCTGCACCTGCTTAGTTAGTTTTAATAAAGAAGTAAATTGACTGCTTTCCATCTCAGTTAATCTATGGACTTGATGCTTGGGTGAGGCTCTCCAGATTGATTAGCAGGTTTAGGAAATGATATAGCGAAAAGTAATCACATTCTGCATGTGTTACTATCACAGTGCCAAGTCTTTATTTTCATCCTTCTGAGTCTACAATGCCTGAAGTGCTTAAAATCATGATAGCGTTGCTTATAAGGTGTATAATTTATTTGTTAAAATGGGGATTATTCACAGATTACATCACAAGCATTGACTGCATTCGTCCAATTTTGTATTTACTGTGATGTGAGATGCTGAATTCCCCTCTTTGGTTATTAACACCTTCCCCCCTCCATGATTCTTAGATGTATTCTGAAAGCCCTCTATAGTTTTCAACAATATCTGGGTTTTTTCTTTTCTGCTGAAATCAACTTTTTTTTCCTGATTAGCAAGACCAGAATAACTTCCTTGAAGTAGAACTTTGTCCAAAGGTCTGTGCAACTTCTCTCCTTTTTCTTTGTAGCTCATGTATCGAAATTTACAGATAAGAACATTGGTTTAGCCATTACAGCCCTTAAAAATTCTCTTCTATTGTAGTCAGAATTGTCTGCTCTGTTTAAACTTCATGAAATGTCTTCTGGTTGTTTGTGTTGTGGTTTTTTTGTTTTTTTTTTTTTTGTTTTTTTTTTTTTTT
>WHYT01017456.1:1191385-1244821 GCA_009806455.1 Tetrax tetrax | reverse complement strand
TTTTTTTTTTTTTTTTTTTTTTTTTTTTTACTGTGAGGGTGATCAAGAACTAGAACAGGTTGCTCAGAATGCTTGTGGAGTCTCTGTCCTTGGAGACATTCTTGGAGTTGGGAAAACTTGACTGGACACAGTGCTGGAAAACCTGCTCTTATTGATCCTTCTTGAGTGTAGGTGTGGAGTAAATTTCAAGAGGTCCTTTCCAACTTCAACCATTCTTTCATCCAGTGATGTTTATGTGGTGGTCACTCGTTTTACTTATGTTACACTCTTTCCAGGCTATAACAGCTCACACTAGTAGATTTCTACTGAGGTTGTTTTCTCAATGATTTTTAATGAGAAGAAAAAAAAAGAGGATAGAGGAAGCAACAGCATTTGAGTAAGTCCTAAGTAAGCAGTGAACACAGATAGGCTAACCTTCTGCTTGGAAGTTCAGCAGAGCTTCCAGACCTCATAGAGGCATCTGCCAGTGATTTAATACATAGACAAGTTTCAGGTAAAATTTTTCAGAGCTGACAACCATATAATGAGAAGAGTGTATGTAATATGTGCCCTTGGTAAACCACATCACCTTTACTGCACCAGCGCAGTTAGAGCTGTGAATAGCTCAGTAGAAACCAGCTATTGAACTGTAGCACAGGACAGAGACTGACAAATGAGATGTGATATTGTAGATTTCACACTGGTCAACTGAGGATGAAGAAAAGTAAAGCTGAAATACAAATCTATAGTTCATACAGATCATCAGAAAACTCTGAATCATGAAAGCATGTTTCCTTGTTATCATAATGAGAAGGGAAATGTCGAAAGTGTAACTAAAAGTAAATCTGCTGAACTGCCTTTCTCCAGAAAAGACTGACAGGCTTTGTGAGGTAGGATTATATTATTCAGAGAAGAGTATTGTATATAATTCCATTAGGGCCTTTCAAGAAAAGCATTTTGATAGATATGTGCATTTGAATTCAATTACAATGCACCTTAGTGCATAGGCAGAGGGGAAGAAGCCGACCAGACGTTCCTTTAGGTCTGTGCTGGCTGCCAGGTGTTGACTCTCTGGTGTAGCTATTCCCTGTATTGGAATATACCTCTCTCTCTGAGACTGAAAAAAAGGTAAAATAAAACCTAAACACTATGTTTGTACAGAATAGTGAAGAATGGGAGGTGACACCTTTGTTCTGAGAGAAAAAGAGAGAGTGAGAGCCGTGCTGTACATTGCTTGGTAGAACATTCACCTGCAAACATGAAGAAACTTTAATTCTTCCCTAGGATATTTACAGATTTTAGACATTGCAATTTTATGCAAAATCCCCCCAAAAACTTGGGAATAGAGGTTGGTACTCATTTTTTTTTTTTTTCTCACATGATCAACATAGCACTGAGCCTACAAATTCAGTTTTCTATATGCTATTTCTCTCCTCATATTATCTGTGTGTTGATTTCATTTATTGTCCTATTTAGAATACAAGCCTTTCTGAATGTAGACTGTCTTCCAGCAGTACATAACTCTGCCAGAATAGGCTCATGAGGCTGTGTGAAATGCAATAAAACATAATAAATAACAACAACGACTAGCAGAATTACTATTTTACAGACCTGAAAGATGCTAAGCATTGTCCTGAATATTAGAAATTTCTTTCCACGACCACAAATCTTCAGGTCCATTGCTACGTAACTCTAATTTGATATTTCAAAGCTATCAAAAGCAAAAGAAAATATTAGTGAATGTTCAACATGTAAACACCACATTTTCTTAACCAGATAATCCGAATGCCTCACTTAAAAAAATCAGTTTTCTAAAGTGAGAAAAAAATTAATTCTTTTGCACTGAAAACTCAGTAGAATAGTATGCTAACTATAATTCCCTTCACACTGAAAAAAAAACCTTGAAAAAATAATCATCTAAATTCATTATTGAAAATAATGTTTTATCATCATATACCAACTGGATTTTAATTAAACATTGCTTTAATGACATTATTATGGGCAACATTAAAAAGTAGCTCAGCACTTGCCACTGGTTATTTTCTTAATAAAACTGCTGTGGAAAGCTTTAATCTTTTTAAAATGCTACATATTATAAACTAAAAATTTCCCATTTAAACTATCCAAACTGTATACATGGAATATCTAAACCAAGGAGCTGCCTGGCAGTTTTCAGGTTAGATTCGTATCTTAGCAAATATTTGAGGAAATAAGAATAAATTGAAGTTCCTAGATTTTTTTTTCTCCAAAGGGATTCTTTATGTAAGTACACACGCATACACCCACATACATATGTATGTATGTGCATGTATATGTATATACGTGTGTATATACCATCTCCACAGGGATGACTACCAACGTCATCAAGAGAGCTCAAAGTGCATCATGTCTTTTTTTTGTCCATGCTGTTCCATTGGAATTAAGAACCTAATCCTCTAAAAATCACCCTGACTCCACCTGGAGTAGGATTGCACCCTTGCTTGCTTCCATTAAATATCTAAAGCCACTATGGTTTTTGTATTGGCTCTATGTTCATTCTTCTTTCATTGCTATTGTTGGGTTAATTCTGCAGTCAAAGATATGCACCTTGAAAATCATGAGAATTTCCTATACTTTTCTAAGACAAAAAATCCCCTTCCATGTTTCATTGTAGTAAATAGAGCCTTAGTTTACTTTTACTTGCAGTGCTATAAAGTAGAAGTAAGTTTTCTGACATTTGTGAATTTGCTCCAGATTTTAAGTAAGAGTATTACAAGAAAAAAAATATTTGTGAATGCTTAAGATACAAACCCCACCTTTTTTTTTTTTTTTTTAACCAGAAGGTCCAAATTCATTGCTCAAAAAAACCCACCCCAATCTCTTAAAGTGAAAAAAAACTTTTTAAAAAAATTTTCTCAAACTCCTGCTTAGGTCAGTAGCAATATTCCACTTACTGAAGTCACTCATTCTATTCTTATGATGGAAGTGACTCATATGTTTGGAGGTGTACAGCAGAGAAGCTTTAAACAGGCCATCTTATTTATTTTTTCATTAACCAGACACCTTTGTATGGAAACTCTTATGCACACTCTTTTCCTAGACTACCAGTCTTTTTTCTCAGACGCTCTTGTGAGAAGGCTTCATGTTTCCATCTGCAGAAGGTTAGCCTCTGCAAGGTCTTTGGGAGTCCTTTTCAGCATTCCCTTGGCAGTGGCTCCTTTTCTGGCCTCTTGATCTTGCTTAAATTGGATTTTCGTTGTCCAAATCATACAGTTTCCACAGCCAGTCACAGCTTTAAGTTTTCAGCAAAGGCTTGCAGCTCATGGGAGACAGAGGAGTGTATTCATACATGCTGTGGAGTGTGATAAATTTAAAAATAAGGGGCAGAATAAACACTTAGACGATTATAAAGATAGCAATTATTAACGGTACTTGAACAATGCCTTAAATTCTCAGCCACAGACTCTCATTAAGCCATCAGAGAGTGCATATTTTGCATTCCTTTTATGCTGTCTCCACAGCAGATACAAATTGTCAGTGAAGCTAGTTGGGAAGGTTCAGTCAGAAGGATTTTCTGATAGAACATGTCCTTCTTGCAAAACTGATTTTTAAAAATTTATTTTGTGAACAAATATTCCATTTTTCCACTGGGAAAAATTAAACTGACAGGTCTTCAGACTCCTCACCTGGAAGGTTTTTGTCAGCTTTACTTTCTGCCTGCAGAAAGTAAGTTTGACAAGCATTGGCCAGGCAGACTGTCAGAGCTGAGTACCCGAGCTCTCTGTCTTCTCCAGACTGGACCACCTGTCCTTACTGCACTTGTAGGAGGGATAAGGACACAGAAAGTCTCCTGGAAAGCTGTTGTCAATTTACTATGATTTCAAGGGGGGAGTAATACTGAGCAGACTCATTCAGGGAAGCAAAAGACAAGTTCTAATTTTGTTTCTGTTCAGGTAGAAAGGAGCGATTTTGCTTTGTTTTGTTTTCTTGGAAATGTTTCCTATGTATATTTTTTTCTTTTTTTTTTTTCTTTTTCTTTTTCTTTTCTTTTTTACTTCTATTTTAATTCAGGGCAAATGCTATTACACTACATTACCTAAAATTACATTCTATTATATATTATATATACTATTAGATATATACATCATATCTAATATATATATGTATCTATATACAGTTAGTTGTTTGTATATGTTTCTGTATCTACACATATATATATACATTTATATATATAAACTGTGCGATTTTTTATAAATAATGTTATCCTAGTTACCTCTTATAGTCCTTTTGTGTCCTTCATGTTCAAGAGCAGAAAGTTGTTGTCTTTAAACTTGTTACAAATTCTAGCATAAATGAAATGCAGCAAACCATACTTTACATTATTGGAAAACAAAGGAAATCTCTTTATTTAGGAACACTAGCAGAACTAAAATCTTCAACACTGCATAAGATGGATTGCAGTTGAAATTACCAATGGTAAGGTAATGTCTAACTCATACACCAATTTACACGGCTGCAGAGAACCGTAACATTTATCAGCACACAAATCTAGGTATAGACTAAAAGACTTGCTGCTTTTCCACCTCTGTAACAGCTCCTTCAATTCTTTCAGTAGAAGCAGGCCAATTTTCCACTTCTGTCCTGAGATGATCAATACTCCCTAAGTGAGCCACCTTTTGAAGTACTTCAGGACACATTTAGCTCCCTCTTTGATCTTTCCATGTCTCCTTTCAGATTGAATGGATTTTAGTCTACTGAGGCTTTATTCCGCTAGCTCCATTTTTATTATCCTTTAGCTGACTTTCGAGAAAATAAAAGCAAGTTAAAAGGATAACTTTCTCAACAACAAAAATTAATCATGCATCCCCATTTTGGGGATCATCAGACACCTCAGAACCCCAGAGAAATCCTCATAAGCAATGCTTTTTGCAACATTTCCTTTTGTGGTTGTTCTTGAGGAACACACAAAGCCAGAAAAATTAGTAGAGATTAAGCATCCACCTGTGTAATTTTTAAAGCTCAGGATCTCCATCCTGAGTAAAAGAGTGATCCTAGTTGTACAAATACAAGAAAAACACAGATGGGGAGCTACAATTCCAACAAGCAACATCTTCCCAGTTTCTCCTTTTGTGTAGTTTTTCAGCCCTGCTATTCCTCCATGTCCTGCTCTTTGTTCCTCTTGTCTCTCTCTGACAAGTCTGTAAGAAACATTCACATACAGACAAGATTACAAATGAAGCAGATTTGAGTAAAAAGGTTTACTGGATACCAAGCATGGCACTGGATTTCCTTTTTGGAGACTCAGCTCATGGATCCCTCTTATGGATCCCTTGCTAAAACACACGGAACTACTTCTCCCTTATTCCTTTGAACTTACTGTACCAAAATCAGGGTCTCCAGCAAACTGCAGTAATGCCTACCCAGATTGTCTCCTGCTGTGGTGTAAAACAAGACAGCACGGTATCTGAACTCAGACATAGGTGAAGACTTGGCTGCAGTCTGGCTCTGTGTGATGACAAGGAAGCACCGGCGTGCCAGGTACCCAAATGAGTTTGGGCAGAAGACGATTCCTGCATCCTTGAGATACCCTCTGCCCCAGATCACCCCTGTCAAACTGGAAGGGAATTTGCACCATAAGTCTTCCCCTACCCCGCAGCTCTGGACTGGACTCATAATCAATCCCCTTGATGGGATGCACATATTTATCAATCTTTGTATTTTCACTGAGCTGTTCTTAGGTGCTAGGCACTGTGCAAAGCCAACTCTGTTTGTCTAATAGACAGCTAGAGGATTTTGGTTATTTTTTTTCTTCCCTTCCTTTTTGAATCTAGAATAAATTCAAGTATTCAGAGGAATATACTTACAAGAACACGTGCTTCAGACTTGGGAGAAGAAAATTATATTTCTCCTCAATAAATTTTGGGTAGGCACTCTTTCTAAACAAGTAAGCTGGAGAAAGTTGGATGTTTGGTTTGCTTTTCTGAAAACATTTATTAGCAGGAAGAGTCTCAAGACTAGAAAAGAATATTGTCTTTCCAGACAGAATGAATTTTATTCCACAGTAAATGTGGGAGTCAACAGAGCTGCTGAAATAGAAGATAATTTTCTGAACAATATCACTCCTTTTCTCCTAATTCATGATCTGGTAATTTTTTTTGTGTGTGTGAATGAGGCAAACCCTTGGACTCGATTAACGTCAACATTAGAGAGATAAACGGAAGAGGAGAAAGAAAATGAAAACAGCGCAGACCAAAGACATTCATTTAGCATTCTGCTATTTTATATACTGATGGAACCAAAAAAAGACAGAAGGGGTAAAGAAAGGGAACCTGAAAGAGCTGATGAAATAGTAAAGCTAGCCCAGTGACAACAGGGCTCAGCAAAATGTAAACTCCCTCCTCATGTCAAACCCTGGATTTGCACATTTGCAAGGGAAGCTCTCCTGGAAGGATCCCAGCTCTCAAGTCTGTGACAGGGTCCTTCAAAGTACTGTCAGATAAAGGCTGCTGGGATCATGTGCTGAAGTAAGGCATGCCCTGAAAGTCCTGGTTTTGCCGGACAGGGTGACCCTAATGATCTAAAGCTGCATCTGACACACTGAGCAGCAAGTTATAATTTAAGGAAAGTTGCATTCAGTTGATCTCAGAATTGAATGCTTGAATGTCAGCAGCATGTGGGTTTGCTCCGTGTGCCTGCGCATGTACATGTGTGTGTGCACCATCTTCCACAAGCTGGTAGAGGCTCATCTGCAGCATGTTTTTTATGTAGACTAAGTAATGTAGAATTACCCGTTGAGCATCAGCTATAGCTGAGATGTGTCTTCTATCTCAGATGAATTTAAGACTAAAATCACAAAATATATACTGCTGACTTAGAGCTAAGGTCCTTCTGTGAATGCCTGTCTTTGCAGAGAGATAATGCATATACTACAGTTGTGTCACTGCTGTAAAAGGGAGCTCACTTGCGAAAAATAGTAAAAAGAAATAGTTGATATACAGGAAGCCAAACCAGAACAGTGGATTCCATTCAAAATGAAGACATCAAATACAGACGTCTAAAAGAATGTGCGCACAGGTGAGCTGTGTGTCTAAGTTGTCACATAATCAATAGAGATGTAGTCAGTGCAATCATTGTTTTTTAGGGGGAGATTCTGCTGAAAAGTGACTAGAAGTGCAATTCAGTTTCCTGCACACAGGCCCAAATGCCATTTGAGAAATGTACATGCAAAACACTCACTCAGGGTTTGTAAATACAACACACAGGACCTACATTAGAACTCTGGCCTTAGGAGTAGCGAATTGTGACTAGGCAGGAAACCAAACACACTTCAGTTGTGCTTAAATACATCTCTTCAAGCATTTGAAACATATACTATGTGTCTAGTAAATAAATCACTATCCAGTCTCCTCAGACTATATGGGTTGAGACTGGGATTCAATATCCTAAGCCCAGGGTGTGGGTTTATTTTAAGAGTATCTTACCTGGTCTCCAACCACTTCCCAGAAATCCTTGTCAAATCTGCAAGACCAGTGATGGTGTTATGAACACTTAAGGGCATCTCATATGGCACCAGGTGCCTATGTTTGGGCAGCTTCAACATGGCTGGGATCACTCCCTAGGCTCTCCTGACCGGCTGTCCATCGACTATAGTAAGAGCTAAGCACATGTGTCTATACCTCTGCTTAGGTGTCTTGATTTCAAACTGTTCCTGTACAAAGACATGTGGGCTTAATTTCTCCATACTAAAATCCTTCATTTGTGGAATTTTAGATTAAAAAAAAAACCTGTACTTTGAGGTTGAGAGACCACTATCAGTGACAGTTTTCAATAAATTTTGAAGCTTCCCAGCAATATCATCATGTGATCAACCTCTCTCCTTACTACGGATAAGTCATCCTGGTAAGAGTCTGTACTACCATCATCAAATGTCCTTTTGTCTTCTACTGGAAAAGGACTCCTCACCCTTTCCTCAGATTTAGAGGATGCTCATATTTCATAACTGATCAACACATCTAAAGAAAGTCATTACATATGATATAGCAGGCTGGTGCTGGCAAGAGAAGGGTGACTTCATACCACATTCGGCTCCACACTTGCAATACCTCTCCCACTTCCTAAGGTCTCCAGGATCAGACTAGCACATATGCA
This sequence comes from Tetrax tetrax, assembly GCA_009806455.1. NCBI lineage: Eukaryota > Metazoa > Chordata > Aves > Otidiformes > Otididae > Tetrax > Tetrax tetrax. The sequence continues at coordinate 1,236,715 of WHYT01017456.1, read as the reverse complement.
GCTTCACTTTGTGAGAAGGCAGAGGAACTGCGAGAACGTATTTTTGGTGCTCTGCCTCTTTCTCTTGATTCAGTAAGTCTAAATGGGCTACTGACCCTTCTCCGGTGACTCCCTCCCGTTCCTTTGATACAATAGCTATGGCAAGACTATTCTTCTCTAGATCTGTCTGAGTGATTTAGCAGCTCCTTCTTGTTTACCTTTCCCATCTCTCTGCCACAAAGGTGCATTCAGTCATTTGACATACTTTGTTTCAGATGCAAAAAGTTAATTTTGGATCTTCCTTTCTCACTCTTTAGGCTCCAAAGGAACAGACACTGCCACTGAGAGAAGATATTTATTTTATAATCTGTAGGGTTGTGTCTGCTGCAAAGAGTTCTGTCCATGTTCTGCTTCACTAATAAAAATGATGTGACAGACAAGCTGAGTTGTGGGACAGAAATCTTCACTATGCATTCAAAGTGATCTTGCTTCCACAGTGACAGCTTCTGAACTAGCTATTACTGTTCTGGAAAGAGATATTGAAGTTACAGCAGGGAGCTCTACAAAACTATTAACTCAGTGTTTAATGGGTGTCAAAAGCAGGCAGAATTAAGAATTACATGTAAATGAATAGAAAACAAAATAGGAAACATCATAATGCCACTGTTTAAATCCCTCAGGTGTATTTAATATAGTTCGGTATCGCCTTGTCTCCAAAAGAATACAGTAGTACTGGGAAAGACAGAGACGGACAACAAGGAGGACCAATGATAGCGAAAAGCTAAGCATAACACTCCTCATCTTGGGGAAGTCACTGAGGAAAGCATACCACAGATGTCTATAAAAAAGCAGTAACACAGAGGGTGAAATGAATAGAAACTATCTCATCTATGCTAAGACCATGAAATAAAACTAGCAAGTAACAGATTAAAAGGGGGTCACAGAGGTACTTTTTCATACGTGTGGCTGCTACAAGACATTGTGGGTGCCTAAAGCTTATCTGGATGCAAAAGAAATGCGACAAATTAATGAAATAAAATTGACAGGATTCTATTAAACACAAAGGCATCACCTTTCATTCAGGAACTCCCAGAGGCATAAGTCACTGCTGGCAAAGGAGTGTACCAGGGATGTGTCACCATATGTTACCCTGTTCTTACACATCTCCCTGTGCATCTTCCGTTGGTCAGTGTTGGAGACGGATCTACGTGAAATTTTGCCCCGACCCAATAACAGTGTTCTTGTGTTCACACAATTAGTGCTAGCCTTTGGGGAAGGGATTTAGGCCAGTTATTGTGGATGGTATTGCAATGTTCAAAATGTACATTCAAGACCCTGACAGCATGATTCAGAACACCTCAGTTAGGCACTAAGTCAGCCTATACCATCAGCAGGGGGAGAGCAGGATCACCAACATTTTTGCACACTTTGCTTTTGATTTTTAATTGGAATAAATGTATTTATGTTCATAAGAATGTTTATTTGAAAAAAAGGAGAATTCCTAAGAAGAATGAAAAAATTATTTCCCCCTATTCCCATTCAAAATGATCTCTTGCTGAGTGGGGACTAGAAGTCATAATTTCAGATCTTATTAGCACCATTATTGTATCAAGTGGCAGTATGGTACAAAATTCATTGCTAGCACTTTTTAATCTGATATTGATGATTCATATAAAGTCTGATAATTTCATCCCTGATAATATGATACAAAGCTGTTACTGCATGAGTCAGTTTCCAGTAATGAAGCATAGAAATGTACTGGAATTCACTATATAACAATATTAGGGCTGTAATAAACTTCTCAGGATAGCCAAGACAGACTTGGAACTACCTCCCATGTTAAATTAAAATGCTCTTCTTTTGTTGTTGCTCATCATTAAATGTGTTGAATACTGTGTTCTTACCTGAGGGATTGTGGGAAGCTTGTAATATTTATAAAGGGAAGAGTCACTCGTCTCAGGGCCATTTCTGTTGTATGTATTATTTATTTCCTGATCTATCCCCTCCCATGCTCACTGTCTTTAAGAACTATGATTAATAAAACATTCCATGCTGAACAGTGTGGGTTATATTCCCAAATAGATATATTCAGGCCATTTCTATGCAAATGTCACAGAAGAGATTTTTCATCACAAAAAAAAAAATGTACTTATTCTCTACTTGTTCCATTCATTTTACGTTTATTTTTTAGATTAATTATTCTATTTCCCTACATGACCAGTTTTCAGCTGGGCACCCCAAAGGGATTTTGTAACCAGTGTAGACAGACCTTGTTCTTTAACACATATGAGAAGTAACTGTAGAAGAGAATTAAAGGGAGTGATTTAGAAAAAAATATTAATTCTCTTTGTTACCTTGTTTTCTTAAACATCATTTAATTTATTATTAATACATAAGAAAAAAGAAGGAAATAATGTAATAAACTTCTTCCAGTATGATGTAGTATATTAACAATGAAGTGTACATTGTCTTCATCTAACTTTAATCAATATTCTAGTAGATATGGGAAGACTATTGCTACAAACAGAGACCTGCACCAAAAGTCTTTATTGTGGCAACCCTCCTTTTGATATCTGTTCATTGATGGGAGTGTGACCGGGTGCTTTTAATCTCAGCTTCTGAAAAAGGTAATGCATTAGCCTTGGTTCAAAAGAACTCAAACCCCTCAACTTCTGCATTATGAGAGAGGTCAAACTGTGTAACTTGAAAGTATTTTTTTTAGTTCTATCTTTCCTTCATATCAGGCCACCTTCTCCTAATACAGCAATTTATTACTCATTTTCAGGCAATATACATGTATTTTACGGAGAATACGGCAATAGTCCCTGATTGTGTTTATTTTCAGTTCGTGTCACAGGAATATCTAACGGCCCCAGTAGAAGATCTATCCTTCTGTGGCAGTGCTGCACTGGCAATGTATAGTCCCTCGTGTCAGAATCCAGACTCTAAGGCTAGGGCAAGAAGCAGGTGAAATAGAAGGACAGTGAAATAACTGTAAAAGAAAAAAAAAAAAAAGAAAAAAATTTATGCCTACTAATACCAATGAAAAAGTCTTTTATTGCCTTCAGTGAGGCCAGCTATGTATATTAACTTAGGTATAAGTAGTCATGATATCTGAAGTACAACTTAACATCCCTGATAAGCTCAAAAGAGCCAGTGCACATGGTCTTAACATACTTTTGAATGCAAATTTATTCTCAGACAGTTTAATTAAGTTGATTTTCAATCTTGATTTTTAATTGAAATCTTCAGTCAGAGTCAATCCTCATTTCAAGCAGGATATCAAATACCATAAGTGGAAACAGGTTGAGAGAGAACAGCTGCACTGGGCCTCCAATCTGAAGTGTGATTCTCTTTTTAAATAGAGTCTTACTACAGATCCAGCTTTGACCTCCAGCATTACTTGCTTAGGAGAATTGCACAGCACTTTCTCCAACTGATTATGAAAAAAAGTGCTAAGAACCGGAACATCTTCAAGACAAATTTAAATGAACTGTAAACTGTTCTCCCGGAAATAGAAGCCTCAAGCTACATACTCCAAGTCACTACTGACATACAAGCATCTTGCTCCTTGTCTCCGTTCAGTTGTTAAGCCTCTGAGAACTTAAAAATTAATAACAAATTATTATATCAGTGCAGGAAAGACACAATTTGACGGGTAGATTGATGTCAGGTTACAGTTCTACCCTGAATGACTTTGTACGAAAGTCATGAGCAGGAACAAATATTGACTCTCTCAACTTTTCACCTCGTCTTAGTAGGAGTTACACATACAAAAGGACTGCAGGACTTGATATAGCATTGCAGGACTGGATGTAAGATAAGCAAAAAGCTTGCTGTCACGGAAGTAACTACCTGATACAGAAAAGGGAGTGCTCGTTAAATAGAGTAGGACACCAGTTTCTAGAACTCTTCACAGAACAGAAAAGTTATTTGACTGGCTCATCCCAGGAGCTAAATTAGGTGAATATTACCAATTCTGTTGCAAGCAAAAGTGTACAGACATAGAGATGACTCACAAAGCCTGAGGAAAACCAGTAACTCCTTAGAAAACACTAGCGCTATCTTTTTTCTCCTCAGTAGTGGTAGAGAATATTCTATAAGGAGGAATTAGATGTGCTTAGTAAACTAATGTGTGGGCTTAGATTTAGCTTCAAGAGTGTGAATGTGTTCCTCTGTTAGAGATTCATGTGCTAACAACACATTAGGTATTTCAACTATTCACAAGTTCCATACCACATACAGATTAGAAGTCTTCTTCTGTAGTCTAACAGCTGACCTCTTCTAGAACCCTTCTAGGGGAACCACAATCCATCCCACTGTTGTCAGTATGGTGCCAGTGCCAGCAACAGGTGCCCAGAACCTAGGGAAGGCTCACAGGTAAGTATGAGAGCACCTGAGGTGCAGCTCAAAGGAATTACAGCTGCTCCAGCCAGCAAGTCAGCTTCATCGGGGGCCCCACTTAAATGCCTCTACGGTACACAGGTAGCATAGAAGGGAACAAACAAGAAACGTCAGAGAAATGTGCATGTCTGCAGGCCTACAACCTTGTTGGCATCACGGAGACATGGTGAGATGGCTCCGATGACTGAAGCATTGTAATGGACCTCTATAGACAGATAGGAGCACACCCATGGTCACAAGCCCTGGTCCTCATGGGGAATTTTAACCACTCCAATATCTGTTGGAAGGACATCACAGCAGGCTACAAGCAATCCAGGAGGTTCGTGGAATGCATGGATAGTAACTTCCTTCTGCAAGTGACAGGGGAGTCAATGAGGAGAAGTGCTATGCTGGACCTTGTTCTCACCAACAGGGAGGAGCTAGTGGGGAATGTGGAGCTCAAGGGCAGCCTTGGCTACAGTGACCTTGAGATGGTGGAGTTCAAGATAGTTAGGGCAGCGAGGAGGCCACACAGCAAGCTCTCTACCCTGGACTTCAGGAGAGTAGACTTCGGCCTTTTCAGGGAGCTACTGGGCAAAGTATCATGAGATAAAGCACTTGACAGGCGGGAGATGTGGGCCTGTGCAAATCTCATGAAGTTCAACAAGGCCAAGTGCAAGGGCCTGCACATCGGTTGGGGCAATCCCAAGCACAAATATGGGCTGGGCAGAGAATGGATCAAGACCAGCCCTGAGAAGAAGGACTTGGGAGTTCTGGTGGATGAGAAGCTCAACATGAGCTGGCAATGTGCCCTTGGGGCCCAGAAAGCCAACCGCATCCTGGGCTGCCTCAAAAGAAGTGTGGTCAGCAGGTCGAGGGAGGTGATTATCCTCCTCTATTCTGCTCCCATGAGACCCCCACCTGCAGTACTGCATCCAGTTCTGGAGCCCCCAACATAAGAAGGATGTGGACCTGTTGGAGTGAGTCTAGAGGAGAGCCACAAAGATGATCAGAAGGTTGGAGCATCTCTCCTATGAAGACAGGCTGAGAGAGTTAGGGCTGTTCAGCCTGGAAAAGAAAAGGCTCTGGGAGACTGTATTGAGGCCTTTCAATACTTAAAGGGGGTTTATAAGACAGGGAGAAACTCTTTAGCAGGACCTGTTTTGATAAGACAAGGGTTAATGGTTTTAAACTAAAAGACCATAGATTTAGATTAGATGTAAGGAAAAAAAACTTGCAATGAGGGTCGTGAAACACTGGAACAGAGAGGTGTTGGATGCCCCCTTCCTTGAAACATTCAAGGTCAGATTGAATGGGGCTCTGAGCAACTTGATCTAGTTGAAGATGCCCCTGCTCCTTGCAGGGGGGTTGTACTAGATGGCCTTTAAAGGTTCCTTCCAACCCAAACCATTCTATGATTCTATGATTTTATAGCAAGTCTAAAGATGGTAAAAAAGAGGGTGATGATTTTGTAAAGTTATGTATTCTCTTTATTTATCCTTCAGGATCACCCTTGTGGTCCAAGTTTGAAAGTTAAGAAGAGTTTTCAATATCATAAAAAAAAAATCATAAGCCCTAGTAAACTTTCCTATGATTCTCCATTAGCATTTTTTGTTTTGTTTTGTTTTGTTTTTGTAGAGAATGTAATAAATATTTGAGAAGTGTAGATTAGATTCTGAATGCTTTAGTTGATTCACAAAATCTAAGTAATTTTTGACTTACTGACCAAGTGACTGGTAAATTCTTATGTCACAGAATTTCAAGTTGAACTTAAAAAAAAAAAAAAAAGCACTCTACCTTTCCACATTTTGAACTCCAATACTTGTCTAACAGGTCATTTGTTATTCAGACTTTTATAGAAGCAACTCTGTTTCAGCCATAATATTTTGCCTGATTGTTTGTGACATTCATTTCTAGAATTCAGAATAGCATGATACACCTAATATTCTGGGTCTGTATTCAACTCTATTATAAAATTCAGACTGTCTGCTTATGACAGACACTCATTAAGAGTGGGATTTATGATTTAGCATTGCAATTACAGTCTCTAGGGGAGCTTGTTTGGCCCTTCTGTGGAAACATGGCCTAGTTAAAAAAGGATGCTAAGGCAGAAATGTGAGTGCAACAGTGTCTGTTAGCTGAAATACTCAGAACTGCCTGAGTGGCATTTATCCCAGACTGACTGCCCTGGTTTTGGCTGGGATGGACCTAATTTTTTTTCCCAGTAGCTGCTGTGTTCTGGATTTTGTATGGGGTTTGGTATCCAAAGAATATTAATAATAGACTGATGTTATCAGTGGTTGCTAAAGACATCAAGGATTTTTTCAGCTTTATTTTTCACTAATGTGCAGTTGCAGGAAGCTGGGAGAAGTATATCTGGTACAGTTGACCCAAAAAGAGAGTACTCCATATGACAAATATCATGCTCAGTATATAAGTGGGGGTTGGCCCACGGACAGCTCTGCCTCTCTTTCTTTCTCCCTCAGGATTGTTCCAAGATCGCTCTTGGTTCCTTTCCATGATCACTGTGTGGGATAGGCTGTATCAGTTGTTGGGTGGTGAGGAATTGTGATTTGTATATTTTATTATCCTTACACTTATTAATAATAATATATATTATTGTTATTATCATTATCTTTTCCTATGCTGTCCTAGTAAATTGTTTTTATCTCAACTCACAGGTTTTCCTTTCTTTCTGATTCTTTCCCCCAACTCCATAGGGAGGGTGAACAAGCAGCTGCGTGGCACTTTGTTGCTGACTGGGGTTAAACCACAACATCAATAAAGCTAAAAAGGAAGGTTGTCATTATCCAGTTTAATTGCAAAAGGACTTTTTGGGAAAAAAAACAAAACAAAACAAACAAAAAAAACCCCCAAAACCAACAAGAAAAGCAACAACTTGAAAAAATATGTTAAAGAATGTAACTTTTTTTAATAGTAACAGTAGGAACAGTGAGTGAGAGACAGAGAGAAAAAAATAGAAAAGTAGTCAAAATCAGATTTGGTCCTGCCAGAAGTTGTCCCATGGTATCAGTCTGACCCCTTCTCTGGGATGCCATGAGTTGCCTGCACCCGGCCAACAAAGGGCAGCTGTGGGTAACAAGTAGTGACCCTCAGTTGTGTGTGTGCGACCTGGTGGAGATTTCTTCCTCACATGTACACTGGAGGTTGCAGCAACCAGCATGGACACACGTAGACCATCTGCATTTCCCACGGAAGGGGGATGCAAGTAGGGACTGCAAACCTTGGAGAAGATGTGTGTGCTCAAAACTCACACAATTTATGAGGGATGTGAGTGTGTGCTTGTATATATGACCCCCTGCACATTTGAGTGTAAATATTTTTTTTTTAGCTTAAAGAACAGTGCTTGGAAATCTGTAGCTGAATATTTAACAGTTTTGACAGTGTCTAGTATTGCAGATTATCTGTTGTATTGTCACTACTGATACTGAAGTATAATTCACTGAATGTTGGTTAGTTGTGTATTATTAATAAATAGTTATGTACTATTAATAAATAAATAAATAAACAAAATACTCAAACTGGGAAAGTTTTCCCAGTGACACAAACCTGATTTACTTTTTAAGTAGCAGCTTGAAAATACGAATAGGAACTTCTTATTACATGAATCTTGAGGACACATTAGTTAATAACATCTTTTAAATGCTAAACTAATCACAAGCGCAGTTCGGAATTTTTAGAATTATTGAAAAAGCAGAATACAAGTCAGCAAGGTTGAAGATACCTCCATGACCTGAAGGCAAAAACTATGTCTGAGTTATTAAGCCAGAACAAACAATGTCATGATGCTATTTGAACCAAAAAGTAATTCTAAGCTTTCTCCTCCTGGGAGCTGATCCCTATCACTTTCTATCAGATTGCTATTATGATAAGACTACACAAGTAGTAGTACAGGAATAGCAGGCTCTAAACATTTACATACTTTATCAACAATGCTGATCGGAGTGCCACGCTCTTTAACCAAACAATAAAAGGCCTTCTATTTTCTGATCTCTTTTGCATATTGTCATTCTTGCTTTAACTCACTTGTCCGTAAAAATATCTCTGATAGAGAATGCCAGCTGATGATAATGAATAGGCACAAACCACTGACTAAATGACAAACTGTGTGCACTCAGCATTCAGGCTGCTTTTAATTTTTTTAGCCAATTATTTCAATGTACTGCAAGAAAGGACATCAGATATGTGGCCATACAACCGTGATTCTTACCATTAAATATGCAAATGGATTATTATCATATGTCATAAACCCCACATCATCTTCAGCACAAATAGGAACATGGTACTGCAAGGGACTTCATAAATTAATGAGTCCAATCTCTGCTTTTACAGGCAATTATGTTACACATCCCATTTCATAAGCTAATCAAACTTTAAAATTAATTAAGCTTTTTGCCTCTCTTGTGTTCAGCACTTTTCCAGACTCCTGGTTCTCAGAAACCTTCTTTTAACTTCCGTCATAAATTTTATTCAGTTCCAGTTTACTTCTATTCTTGTTCCAAGCAGCCTTTCCGCTCTTGGATGTTTATCATCACTGATAATCCCTACTTAGCCTTCATTTCGCAAGGCTAACAAGCCAAGATATTTGAGTCTTTTTCTTTTCATAAGAGAAGTTTTTCATTTCCTAGTCATTCCTGCATACCCTACTCTGCACTTAATCTAGTCTGAGTTTTACTCCTGTGGGATATAGGGATTAACTCTCTTGGGACATCCAAGGATGTTCTTTGCCTTTTTTTCTTGGCAACATCATATTGATGATAGTTGATCTGTGACCAGTCAGTTCTACAAAGTCTACCCCTCTATCATTACCAGCTCATAAAATCACAGTTTACAGCAAAATTGTTGTTATTATTTAAAAAGTGCATGGCTTTGTATTTTGTACTTCTAAATTTAATCTCATCCTTGTTATTGTAGTCCTCAGGGCTACCTCTCATCTCTTCCTTTCCATACAACACAAAAATATTCCTCTATATGATGACTCCAAAACTCACAATGTCAGTAAATTTTATCAGTATCTCCCCCACTTAATTGCTGAGGCAACTAATGAAATCATTAAATACCACTGATAGATTATTTCTGCTCAATATTTTCCCTGTTTATTACAATTTAAACATATACCCTCTATTCTACTGCTCTTCACTTTCTAGTATAACTCTTTATTTTCTTATTGGCACCATGTCAAATACTTTGCTGAAATCCATATATATTAGAGCTACCATCTTTTCATTTGACTGTCAAATCTCTTTCAACATAACAGCACGACCTATTTTTGCTAATCTAGCTTTGGTCATGATTTTATATTCCACTTACCATCCTTTCTGTTTTTTTTAAAAGAGAGAATTCTAAATCCTTCTGTATAAAGAATATTAGATTAACAAGTTTGTAGTAGCTTAGATCACTTCCCCTTCCTCCCTTCTTAAATATAGGTGTTAATTTGGTATTCTCAAACAAGGTGTCAGATTTATCTTGCTAGATTTATTCAAAATACTTGCTCCCAGGCCTGTAATTTCATGTCCCGGCTCTTTCGGAAATGTGAGTTAGAAATTAACTGGTCACCTCACAATTGAACACATTCAACCCTTTTAATTTTGCTTCTTTCTTTACTCTATTTCTTTCTTCATTTTTTAAATCTGTTTTTATTGAGGAAGGAGACTTTCACTATTTCTTTTAACAGTTTTACAAGCCTATCAGAACTTGCCTTTGGGAAATCTCTTTTCTTCTCTACATGTCATGTCTTCACAACACTGCTTTTGTCAGGCCCTTTATTTTCTCACATTTTCTAATTTCTTTAGGTTACTAATCCAGTTAATTCTTTAAGCTATACGGTTGTATGTTTCCTATTCTTATGCGGGCTATTTTTGTAATTGAATTTTTAAAATTCCAATTTTCATTCAGGAATATGCTCTTTTACATTCCAGAGACATTTTGACTTCCTAATTCAACCTCCTGGATCTGATTGCAGAGTATACCGAACTAGTATACTAGTCACGTCTATGATGCAGCTTAATGTTGGTGTTACCATTCTACTTTAAAAAACACTGGAAATTGAGTTTAATCTAAATCCACATCTCAAGCAGATCCAGGTGATCTATCATGCAAAAGTGGATCCTCAGGAAAAATCTAAACATAAAGAACTAGGATTATAAGTATGATGTGGCAAAGTCCTGAGGTCCTTGACCAGGAGACTTGTTAAGCTGAATTTACTATAACCATTGGCATCTTTCACCTTCATGTATTTATTTTGCTGTGAAATTGACGACAGATACACTTTAGTGGCTAGCAAAACAGTACAAAATAACAAAGTTGTCCCCAATGAGATAATAATTACTTTAGCACTCCTATAAAAATCCAAAATAATGTCATTGCAGAAAAGTGCTTTTGTGTTTACTCTTCAGCACAATCAAGAAGCAATTCAGCCATGCCATTGCTCCTACTGAATGACTCAGGAAAGCAGAAAAAAAAAAATAATAATTCCCAGGCACTGATATTATATCTTCTTGCCTACACAAGAGGTTGATTAAACCTTATTTTTGTCTAATTTCTACATGTATTTACCAGTTTAGAAAGCACTAGTCATGCAAAGGAAAAACATGGGGAATATACTAGGCTTTAAAGTCAGGAAATAGATACAACATTAACTCCCTAAGAGTTAGTACAAAACCTTTATCGAAGTGGATATAAGTAGAACATACACTGAAATCACTAACTTACATTTTTAAAGCATAGTTATGGAAATCCTGAACCATTAAGTGAAAGCTTTCTCCCCAGAAACCACCTCACAAAAGCTACATGCTTCATTTCAAGCTACAGAAACAAACACTGTGACCTCTGTGTACAATCACAGTAACCAGGATTTTGCATACCCAAAATGAACAGCTAAAAAATAATCTCTTGCACAAGAATCCTTTGGAGAAATTGTTATTGAGTTCAACTTTAAAAAACACATTTTGCTTTTGCCTAATACTAAATGCTGAGATTTCAGATTTATTGATAAAGATTTAGAGAGAGAAATTCATACAGTGTTTACTCACAAAATGCCTGTCTCTTTCCCCAGTTTCATGAGCCATTTCTTCACTCCTGTATTTTTATTTATATTTTAACACTTTTATCTGATTCATTTTGATCTATTCATATGAAAAAATTATAATAACATTTTAGCGACTGCACCATTAAATCTTGAAATTCATTCAAATGTGTTGTATAAATGCCTATAATAAAAATTCAAAATTAGAGTGTAACAGATAAAATGAGTGTTACATGAATTTAAAAAGTGTAATGAAATTCAGCTGAATCTTCGATTACATAATATTTGATCATACAATGGAGTCAGGCCAGTACTGTGACTTTTGTGAGCTCTTTGGACTTGAATCAGGTCCTTGCTGCAGTCTTGAAATTTTTTTTCTTGCAGTTTTTCAAAATAGAATCACATGCGATTCTGCCATAATTTTATCCCTATGGAAGTCAGTGGAGCAGAAACACAGTTTCCAAGTGAAGCACTTAACCAAATATTCTGCTGAATATTCTCTTCTTTAAGGATAAAATTAGGTATATGCTTCAGGGTTACATGCATGCCTAAGTGTCTTTCTGAATATTTATGTAGCTGCATCCCAATAACTGATCTTCACTGATTTAATCCTTAGATTTTTCTCCAAGATATTTCTCTGGAAGAATCGCATAGATTATTCAGAACTCTTCTGAAGCAGGAGGCAGTTTTATGGTGTGTCACCTGGTGAGGGCATCTCAGGGCGAGAAAGACTGTCTGTCCCCTGGCACTGCAATGGTGGAATGAGAGTATTGGTGAGGTTCCTACAAGTCATGGAAAAATAAGGTGCAGAGGCAGAATTGACCATCCCTCTGACATTTTCAGAAAGCTTTTTTCTCTAATTTTTTGCTGCTTTACTGTATATGTATATATATATACTGTGCAGGAGGACAGTGCATTAGATGGCACGTTAAGACAGAGGTTTAGGTGCAATGCTCACAAATTTGAATACATGTGTTACTGTGCAGATATTTTATGTAGGCATGGCACAAATTACTAGAGAAAACTAAAATGTAATTCTGTAGCATTGAATCTGACTGGATTCAATATTTTGAAGCCTCTCTCCAAGCACTTAAATATAACTTTTAAGAACTAAGTTATGAAGTTGACACAAACACTGGAAAAGAATAATTTCAAAATTACAAGATGACAAAAACATCAGCAGTGTTCAGTTTTGCAAAACAAAGTACAAGAGCTTACCTGATGAAGGTATAAGAATAATGCAGTGATGCTCTGGTGGAGGGTTGTTACAGTGTCTTCTGCTAATCACAGAGAGAAAAACAGGGACATAAGTCTGGTGAAATCAAGCACATTCACAATTGGTAAAGCAGGTATTTCACAGAAGTAACGCATTGACTTGGGGAACTCACTCAAAAGAAAATGATTCTATAGAACTGCAATAAATTTAGATGTTTATGAACTCAGACAAATTTATGCTAAACAGAAAAGCAGCTTATATAAGGCAGCACATTGTAAGTTGTAAGATGGAAGTAAACTATTTTACATCTGGATTTAAGAAATAACATTCTCTACGGACATAATACTGCCAAAGTACTCACTTGGGAACACCATGGTTTTTTGTGTTTTTTTTTTTTTCTGAAATACGTATTCCTGGTGACTGTGGGGTGAAATATAAAGACTAACTGAAATAATCTGTTCTAATAGTTCTTTGCCATACCTATGTCATTATTTATTGGTTTAAACACTACTTCAGAAGGAAAAAAAAAACTTTGTAGTATGACAAAGTACTTAAGAACCTACCATAAGTAACTACCTCTGAATATGTATTTAAATGTGCTCCAGGGTGGGTACTTTCATCTGGTAAAATATCTCAGAATTTGCATTCCTCACACGGTGAAATTCTAGTACTCTTATTGTTAATCAAGATTTTGTCACAGTTTTACCCTCAAACCCCAACAACTGGCAACTAAGGAAATATTGACTTGTCTTAAAAAAAAATCCCTATAGTCAGCATTCCATACTACTGCCTTCTGACCTGATCTTTGTGATTGAAATCTTCATTCTAGCCCATCAAGTCACTCTTCTCTTAAATCCTTCCTGAACACTCATTTGCTCTTTGGTGCCTACAAGAAATGAGTTATTGTTACAACAGTGCTTCTCTCTTTCTCTCCGTCTCTCTCTATACATGTATGTATGTACACACACACATATATATGTGTGTGTATATATACACACACACTAGTTATTTTATCTTCCGTTTTCAATGCACCTTGTCTTATCCATGGATGCCTCATTTAGTTTTAAGTGCTTTGTGATGACATCTGTCTATATTTCATATTTTGCACCATGGAAGACATTTTCACGTTACTTTACAACAGTGAAAGACCAGCTTTTACGTCACACGTAACTAGCAGAGGGCTGAGTAACAGGACATGCTGTACTGTGACAGGGATGTGTGCAATTTGGGAATGTTTTGGCTGAACTGCAGCATTAGAGGAGCACAGCTCGAAGGCAGCCAACATGGCTGTGTCATGTGTGCTTTACCACAGAAAGAGAAGGACATGATATGTGGGTTATATGTTGTTTCTTGGGTGATGTGCATCATGTTTACAGAAACCTTCTTCACCCAGTAGTGCTGGAAGTCAGTCAAGGCTTCAGGAGTATAGCAGATGTCCAGACTCACATATAAAACTTAGAAGTCAAGCCAGTAGTGTGTCATGACAGGTATGGTGAAAATCGAACATTCTTTGCACTGCAGATCTTCTAGTGCATGATTTGCAAATGTTTTTTCTGACTTAGAAAAGATATACAAAGTTTCAATACAACAATTGTCAAGCAATCCATTGTCTTGTTCCTTCTTGCACCATTTGTCAAGCTTCACTGATGTCAAATACTGGGTTTTGTTTTCTGATAATCTGGAACTTGATACGCTTCTTTCTCTGGAAGAGGAAATATCACCCACACTGTAGCTTTCCTTTCATGGAAGCAGTTTATGAAGTGCCTTTAAACACTATGCAGAAAATGCTCTTTTCTGGATGTAAACTGAACGGCCATGACTGAATCTAGCCAAGGCAGTGCACATCTAGTCCCATGTGCAGATGATATTGTCTGGGCCATGGGAGTTGAGCAATATGTTCTTCCTCATCTCTGCTAGGATGTTGTCCTTTCCTAATTCATTCCAGCAGGAAGAGCTTAGGCACATGTCTGAATCTATGGAAAGCTGGTCCATTGATTGGTTTGGCTCTTGCCAAAGCCCCGTTGACCTTCACTTCTTAAATAGTCACCAGCTTATATAGGGCTAGATTCCTGCTCCCGTCAATGTACCTTTTTTGAGTATGCCCTTTTGTTGCCCTTTTGAGTGATTGGAACTCTATTTGCTTCCACAGTATTTTATAATTTTGTCTAGGCTTCAGGATAAAGAGCTTGGTAATGCATAGAGCAATACTATTTAACTACTGTGAACAGAGGTGTCAAAATTGGGTCCTGCAGTGTGTGAGCCTGCCTAGGATCTCAGTTTAATTTATTGTATTTGATTTATAGTTTCTCTTTTTATACATGCCTAGTTGTATGAGTTTACATAGAAAAAAAAAAAGTGTTTTTAAATAGAAAAACAAATATTTTCTGGAAGGACTGTTGAATGCTGAAAACACAGTGAAAACCACTACAACTAAAGCTAGTTTTGTGTGATCCATTGTTCACAGAGAGCAAGCATACATCATTTGGGTTTATTTTTACCCTAGAATTTAATGCCCTTTGTGCAAAATGTAGAAGTTAATTGGTAGCTAACTCACTGTGATGGTATGTTTGCTGTGCTTGAGGGACATATTTTCCCAAATTGCTACATTTTAAATAGATTTTACCTTGCAGAGCTTACTTTTAGCTTATCATTATAACTCAGAAAAATTCACTACCTTTGCTCCATGCAGGTAAGTGCTCCCAACACACTTAATAATGAGATATCATGTATATATATGCAAAGAAAAAAAAAGAAGTAGAGAGGAAAAAAAAACCTCTGCTGTGAAGGGTGTAGCAATTAATTCTTCACAGGTTGGACACAGGCATATAATTTTTCAAGATACTTGAGGAGTTTCCTTAAGAAAAGTTTGAAGGAGGAACTCATTCTGTATTTTCAAGGCATTCATTTTTGTCAGATGAGACTCAGAAATGTCAAATTCCTGTATGAAGAACTGCTTCCTGTTCTCACATTTTGCTGAGCATTATTGGTAGGAAGATGCTGAGCATTCAAAACTTGGAGTTTTATCAGGAAAGAGGATGACTTAGCACTCTCAACTGATCCAGCAAAACACTTTGATCCTCACCAAAATGCACCTGGGCTTTATTCATGTACTCACCTTGCTAGGATTCATCAGCAGGGGTTACTGGACAGTTATTAGAGTTGGATTTCAGAGAGAAACTCAAGATACAAAATTAAGTGTGAAAAATTGAATATCCTTCCAGAAGATATTAGTATACAGCCCCAGGTTTCAGATGAGAGTGTACTGCTAATTAATTATTGACAGGAACTTCATCACTTATAAACTACTGCAGAGGGCAATTACATGAGATTTTTTTTTTGTCAGATGGTTTGGTTAGTTGGTTGGTCTTTACATAGAAAGGGCAAACCCTAAGTTCTGTAGTAAAGTCACATTTTGGAGGCAGAGGGTGGTGGTTGTTTTGTTTTGTTTTTAAATCTGAATAGTAAATGAGAAAAGGTATTAGAATGTAGTTCCTTATGAAATCTATACTGCTCTGTGAGAATTTTGTCCCCGAGCTAAATTTTACTTAACTGAAATAATGTTTCTGTATTTCAATCAGGATGCAGATCATGGAAATGCTAACATAAAGGAAACTTTTTTTTTGCAACACAGTATTCTTCTTCAGTTTTCTTTAAAATCTGGATGAATCTTTTTTAAAAACATACCTACCTTGACATATGCAGTGCATCAAGGCATATTAGAGGTGTTGCCCTAGAGAGTTGTGCATGTGCGAGTGGAAAGTGGGAGTTTAACATGCCAAATATCTAAAACATAAAACTAGTCAAGTATGTAAGAGACAAGGCTATAATTCATTGTGGCTTCATGCCATGCTCTTTTCCCTATCTGTGTGAAAAGGAAACCGTCTAGAGGTATTCAGACTCTGAAAATAAAGTATTTTAAGCCCAAAAGGATGATAAAGATGAGAGTGCTGGTGCTGGTTTTGTTTAGTGGCGGGGGAGCTACAGTGGCAGCTTCTGCAAGAAGCTGCTGGAAGTTTCCCCTTTGTCCGGTGGACTTGGCTGGGTCTAGGATGGACCTGCCAGTGGCCAAGACTGAGCCAATTGATGGCAGAATGTCCAGTGATAATGCCTCTTTCAGGGCATATTTAAGAAGGGAAAAATAATTTAAAAAAAAAAAAAGTGAAGAAGTAGAAGCAGGGGTCAGAGAGAGGGAGGCGTAAGCCTTGTGGGCCTTGTGGCCCTCACCTTCTGGCCTCCTGCTGGGCAGCCATCTCAGCCTGATTCGGCCTGGCCTGGCTCAGAGAAGTGAAGAGAGGAGATGTGAAGAGAACCTGTGAGGTGTCTGCCTGAGCGAATTGAGAAGAATTTCTTGTGAGAGGAACGGCTGCAGATGCTGAGGTCAGTGAAGAAGGAGGGGGAGGAGTAATGCGGCTCCTGGCCAAGATTCCCCTGCAGCCTGTGGTGACGACCATGGTGGAGCAGGTTGTCCCCCTGCAGCCCATGGAGGTCCACGGAGGAGCAGAGATCCACCTGCAGCCCATGGAGGATCCCACACCAGGGCAGGTGGATGCCAGAAGGCGGCTGTGGTCTATGGAGGGCCCGTGCTGGGGCAGCCGTTCTGGAGGGGCTGCACCACATGGAAAAATGACTCTTATCGGAGCAGTTCATGAAGGACTGTAGCCTGTGGGAGGGACCCCACGATGCAGCAGGGGAGGAATGTGAGGAGTTCTTCCCCCGAGGAGGAAGGACCAGTGGAAAGCGACATGTGATGAACTGACCGAAACCGCCATTCCCTGTTCCTCCATGTATCACTCAGGAGAGGGAAGGAGGTAGAGATAATTGAAATGAAGTAAAGCCTGGGAAGAGCTAGGTGTGGGGGGAAGTTATTTTTGTCCTCTGTCTCATTACCCTTCTTTGATATTATTAATAATAATAAATAGTTTTCCCCAAGTCGAGTCTGTTTTGCTCCTAATGGTAACTTCAATGATCTCTCCCAAAAATGAATGATCTCTCTCTGTCCTTATCTCAAACCTCAAGCCTTTTTGTTATATTATCTCTCCCTATTCTCTCGGAGGGTGGGGGAAGTGAGTGACAGACTGCGTAGCTTGGTCCCGAGTGGGGCTAAAGTATGACAACTGGCTTGAAATGACAAAAGTCTTAAGCTTTTAGAACTTTATAATGTTTAAAGTTTAAAGAATTTGCATGAAACTGCCATTAGTTTACCATAACTATTATTACTGCTAACAGCAGTTCAATCATATGTCTTAAATCTGGGATTTCGACAGCTCAGGGAAATAAGGATTCCAAATAAGCAATATGAGTAACTTGCTATGTAATTTTGAAGACTAGTCATCCTTCATCTTTTTGGAGGAGAATTCTCCACTGGTCTCCATGTAGTTTCCCATCAGATGGCAAACATGCCTCCTGTATGATTTTTCCCTACCCCCAATAAGCCCTGAATGTGTTTCTGAGCCAATGCATCCCTTGATGTGAATAGTTACCTAATAATGTTACATAAATATGTCTTAGCAGACTGGTGTGACTGCCTAGGCTTACATTCCCGTAGGGCTCCTGCAGAAGTCCAGCAGATGTGTCTCCTGGCAGAAAATCAGCCAAGATAATGAGAAAAGACTTCAACTTCCATATGCTGGTATCAGCCGAGATTTAATGCGCTCCTCTGAGTGCTTCCCTTCATCAAAACTTCTATAGCACTCTGGCAGGATTTCTGAGCCTCTTCAAGAGAAGATGTTCACAGAAAGGCTGGTGGTGTATAGTTACTCTGCTGCCTCTGCTTTTCTGTTTCTTTTCCATTGTCCCTGATGAACTTAAATAGAAGCTATATTCTGTATTTCCTCTCACCTCTCACATTTGATTGTGACCAATATCAGTGAATACCACTGAATGTGTGCCTATTGCTAAGAAATGCAGCCCTGGCTGGCTTTAACATAAGTTCTGCCTTTGTGTTAAAAGTTAGTTAATTCCAAGTCTTTATCTTAAATATCTCATTCCATATTTGTTAGAGTAATTATGGCTATATTATTCATCCAGCCCCCAAGGAGAGCTTACATTTGTGAGTAGTGCATACTGTGTCATTTCAATATGGGCACAAACAGCAGGAAAGGTCTTCTTGCATAAGGCAGCACAAACAGGACTTCAGCACCACTGTGGGAGTCTCACCTCATCAGCTAACATACTGCAATGGATGTGTGGCTCCAGAACTTGCAATAAGAGGAGCAGCTGAGGATTGACCAGCAGTTGATAATACAGATGAATCAACCCATTTTTGCTGAGCAAAAATTCATATGTAACGATTCAGTCTACAGGGGAGTCAAATGAATGTGTTTTTAGACTGAAACATGACTTGTGTGTTCCTTGTTGTACAGGGGGGACAATTTAAAGATATTCTTCCTGATACACATTTGAAAACTAAGGAAAGTTTACAGTTCAAAGTATTCTCTTTTCATCGGCATATATTTTGCCCTGCACCAGCTTATTTTACTTTAGTCTGCTCCCATGAAGATTACTGACATATAAAACACATCTATTTGGGATATGCTATAAATTACATATAGAGAAACAGAAAAAGTGATTACTTCATGATATACATTCCTAGAAATATTGCTGTATTGTATATCTGGTAATCTAGCCAACCAATATATCATCTTAAACCCATAGCAGAGGCTGAGATTCTTATCTGTAACTATTCTGAAGATATTCTTTGCCTGTTATACGTTCCAGGTGACAATGTTTCGTTTCTGTACAGAAATGTCAATAAGTATAAAAAGGCATTTTGTCTTTGAATAGTGGGGTTTTTTTAAATTACCAAAATTTAGCAAAGATCTCCTACCAAGGTTCCTATGACTTCTCTGCTACCTAATAAAGAAGGCTAACCTAGTACGTTCTTAAAAAGCACTTACTAAAACAGAAGAACAACTATTTCATGGAGACAAAATTTTTCATTTTATATTATTTTTTCTCATAAAGATCAGAGGTGACAACAAAGCAAGATAATATAATGCTGCTTCTTGCTAAGATCATAAATAAAGCTCCATTGTAAATTTGGTGTAACAGAAATATATTGTATATGAACATAGCAATACTGTCATCTGAGACCATTGTTTTCTTACCTCCATACACAGGCGTGCATGAACAATCATTTAGGCAGTAAGGCATCTACCATTCTCCACTGCAAACTCAAGTGGGCTTGGGAAGCTCCTAAGGATGATTGTAGTGCCTCCAGGGAAGAATAGTCCTCAGGTCTAACCAGAGCCCTACTGATGCACTTGGACAACACAGGATTCAGCTCGAACCATAGAAGAAATGAGGATCGCTTTCTTACAATAATAAGTGGGACATCTGGAGTCAAGGTCTGCTTCAGTCTGAAGAAATCTATCAGCAGCTGTGCCAACACCTCTGTGAGAATGTATTTAAGAAGGGGAAAATAAAACAGAATAAAAATTAAAAAAAAAATAAAAATAATAAAGATAAAAATATTTTGTTGGTGGAGTCTCACAAGAGCAGAGTACAGGGGCAGAATCACCTCCCTTAACCTGCTGGCCATGATTCTTTGGGTGTGGCCCAGGATGAAGTTGGCTTTGTGGGCTGCAAGCATGCATTGTTGTCTCACATTGAGCTTCTTGTCCACCAGCACTGCCAAATCCTTCTCCTCAGCACTCTTCTCAATCAATTCTCCACCCAGCCTGTGTTTGTGCATGGGATTGCCCCAGCCCAGTTACAGGACCTTGCACTTGGCCTTGTTGAACTTCATGAGGTTTGCATGGGGCCACCTCTCCAGCCAGTCAAGGTCCCTTTGGATGGCATCCCTTCCCTCCAGAGTGTTGACCGCACTACACAGCTTGGTGTTTTCAGCAAACTTGCTGAGGGTGCCCTCAATCCCACTGTCCATGTCACCGACGAAGATGTTAAACAGGACCCGTTCCAATACCAGGACTGGCCTTGTTTGTCTTGCCTTGCTTTGTCTTGTCCTGCTTTGGTGAAAGAAGTGTTATAAATTATTTTTTTAGTACTCTGGTTTTCTAATGAAACAAAATCTTCTACATCACTTCTGAGCATACTTTTACTATATATCAAGTATGCTGTTATTACAGTCTCTGCATATTCAGATGAGGAAGTTGAAGCAAGTTGAGAACTAATCACACTGAAGTGTACAGATACACCCACATTAGTTAAGAAAGAGTCAGCTCAGGTGCCTAAATTAAATATAAATAATGCTACAAAGAGATCCAAGCAAACTAATATACTTGCTGGAACAGAAATGCTCTAGGTTAGGGCGTTGCCCAGGCAGGTGTTGGTTTCTGATATTTGCAATTCTTGGCTGAGTGGTTAACCAACTCATTCATCATTCTATTCTGGCTGGTGCAATTGGTTATAACTGCCTTCCTTCAGAATAACTTATCTCATATACAGACACTCACCTACACTGCTTTGTCGCTAGTCAACAACTAGCAACTTTTTTTGGTGCCCTTTTCTTTTGCTAACTCTGAGTCTCTGAACTCCATATGGTACTTAAGCAAATGCCTTCTGGAATATATCATACTCTATATGGCTGTGGTTTTGTCAAAGCACAAGAAAGAACTGTCAAATTATTGATCTCACAGAATATAAAGTATAACTTATTTAGAGTTACACCTAAGTGGTGATTTTTGGATAAATGTTTTAAGTATTTTTTTAATATCCTTGCAAGAAAGAGACTATTTTAAATGTAGTATTGGGGACTATAGTTTTTCTGGGGAATATTTTTCTTTTTGATGGAGTCAGATCTTTTCTATGACTCAATGAAGATGATTTTAAGAAAATAACTTAATAGTTCCCCCTACCCATCACAAATTTCAGATAAGCCTTTATAGTGGGACAAATATTTAACTCAAATGTTTAGTGCCAGTGGAGACCTATTGAAAAGAAAGAATAAAAATAACATTTTTAGTGTACTGATTTGAAGGCAGTATCTTGGGTTTCTTTCAAGTTTTTTGTATATATTAATGCCTTGAAGTGTGTGAGGACTGGACTAGTTGGTAAAGAGTGAGGCTTTTTTTTTTCGCAGCAATGACTTAAGGGTTCCAGAGATGTCTGTTTTGTCTGTGTTAATACTAAACATGCAAGTTGCCAGACCTGGATTTTATAGACACTGGACTAAACTCTGGTTTACTCCACCACCTTGGACTCTCTCTCTGCAAAGGTAGCTTCATAGATATTTTTTTCTTTCTTCCTTTTCTCCTTCTCTCATGTCAGCTTGCCTATCAAATCCTATACGTTGCAAATGAGCATTGCACTTGCATTTAACTACTTGCTATAAATGCCATAAGAGAAGTAAATCCAGATTCTCTCATCAATTGACTTACACTGTCTCTTTTTCTCTCCCTCTCTCTGAGAAAGAGCCCAATTTTAAAAAATTTAAATATAGACAGTGAATTTTAATATAATGTTCTTTCTCTGCAAATTAGATTATATTATTCACATGTTCTAGTAATCTTTAGACAATTAGCTTTTTCTAATACGCTTTCTTTGTCATCCTTCTTTCTGACAATGCCAAAGCCCCATGAACAACCAGTCTTTTTTTTTTTTTTCATAGCAATCGTAATAACAATGTCATATTAGTGGAAACATACCTGTATTTTCCAAACTGCACTTAACTATGAAATGGTGAATAGTCATAAATATTAGGCTGAAATATGTTTGAGTTCTGAATAATTTTGTGTGGAATATAAATAATCAAACAGATTGACTGACAAAAATACTAGAAACCACAACCTTATGAAGCATTAGGATAAAGGATCAAAAATAGGACAAAAAGCAAATTATTCTTTGTTCACAGATCTTTAAGATTTTTGCTTTGAAACTGAAATTATTGGAACCTGAGAACAGAGCAGGTATTGTACACACAAAGTCCTAAGAGGTAACTGATTGCTGAGAATGCGTGGAAATGTGTTCCAGTATCTATTACTGAAAGAGCTAAATACACTTTTTAAGCAAGTGATTTTATGGTTTTATAAATGCACAATTCTTCGTCATGAGAGCAGCCTCAATCCTTTTATCTTTAGGGTTGAACTAATCTTAGTATGTGATTTAATTACTTTCAAAGGTTTGTACCATTACATTTGCATGTACAGTGCATTTAGCTCTGAAGTAAATACCAAGAGTCAGAGACTAACAGCTTCAGTTTATAAAGGCAAGGTTCACAAATTCTACTTTCAAGTTTTTGCCTTATTTGAAACAAAAAGAAGTGTTCCAAATAATTAAAGAAAAAACTCCGCCACAAACCAATGAAAAACAGAGCAATGAATCCACTGAGGAACAAGGTTTGCTTTTGTTCAAATCCTAATGATTGTAAGCTTTCTAAACTTTCCTCTCTAAAATTCTACTCTTCTTCAGCAGATACCTTACAACTTCTCAGATTCCTAAATTCCTTTTATTGATTTTTGTAGCGTTTGCATTGTCAGTACTATAACATGCTGGGGGTTTTTTTGTTTTTTTTTTTTCCCCAACTCTCTAGTTGGGTTATTGCATTCATGTATCACTTTGAAATTTACAACCTATTTAATAGTATTTTTATTTTTTTATGATTTTGTTACTCTCACCTTTTAAAAGGATCTTAGAAAATATGTTTTAGTTTTCTCCAAAATAAAATCAAACTAAAAAGCTACCTAGCTAAATTATTACTTTTATTTTGACCGTAGAGAGTGACGAAACTAAAATTATTTTAGATGCATGCAAATTACAACATCATAATTATAACAACAGTGTAAAGCTGGCTTTATAATCTGCCTTTTTCGTATGCTTCTGATCATAAATGGAGAAATGCAACTGTCTATGATCTTTACTTTGTTGCATATTGGAAAAGCAGGCTCATGTTACAGTGTGTGGATGTGATGGCATATGGTAAAGCAGCAAAAGAGAGTCATCACCAGTGCCGAGTACAGGGGCAC
This sequence comes from Tetrax tetrax, assembly GCA_009806455.1. NCBI lineage: Eukaryota > Metazoa > Chordata > Aves > Otidiformes > Otididae > Tetrax > Tetrax tetrax. Next base: position 1,213,170 of record WHYT01017456.1, on the reverse strand, counting down.
GATCACTTCCCTACTCCTGCTGGCCACACTGTTCCTGATGCAAGCCAGAGTGCTGTTGGTCTTCTTGGCCACCTGGGCACACTGCTGGCTCATGTTCAGCTGGCTGTCAACCAGCACCCTCAGGTCACTTTCCACTGGCCAGATTCCCAGCCACTCTTCCCCAAGCCTGTAGCGTTGCATGGGGTTGTTTGTGACCGAAGCGCAGGACCTGGCACTTGGCCTTGTTGAACCTCATGCAGTTCACCTTGGCCCTAGCCTGTTCAGGTTCCTCTGCAGACCCTTCCTACCCTTGAGCAGATCAACGCTCCTGCCCAGTTTGATGCCATCTGCAATTCACTGAGGGAACACTCAATCCCCTCATTCAGATCATTGATAAAGGTACTAAACAGAACTGGCCCAAGCACTGACCCCTGGGGAACACTGCTTATGATTGCCCGCCAACTGGATTTAACTCCATTCGCAAAAGCTCTCTGAGCTCGGCCATCCAACCAGTTTTTAACCCACCGCAGGGTACACCTGTCCAAGCCATGAGCCTCCAACTTCTCTGGGAGAATGCTGTGGGAGACGGTATTAAAGACTTTGCTAAAGTACAGGTAGGTAACATCCAAAGCCTTCCCGTCATCCAATGGGTGGGCCACCTGGTCATAGAAGGGGATCAGGTTGGTCAAGCAGGACCAGCCCTTATGAATAGAAGGGGATCAGGTTGGTCAAGCAGGACCAGCCCTTATGAATAGAAGGGGATCAGGTTGGTCAAGCAGGACCAGCCCTTCATGAACTCATACTGGCTGGGCCTGATCCCCTGGCTGTCCTGCACATGCCAGGTGAGCACACTCAGGATGAACTTCTCCATAATCTTCCCTGGCACCGAGGTCAGGCTTACAGGCCTATAGTTCCCCAGATCCTCCTTCTGGCCCTTGTTGTAGATGGGCGTCACATTGGCAAGCCTCCAGTCATCTGGAACATCCCCTGTTAAGCAGGACTGCTGATAGATGATGGAGAGTGGCTTGGCAAGTCTCCCCGCCAGGTCCCACAGTACCCTCAGGTGGATTCCATCTGGTCCCATAGACTTGTGCGTGTCCAGGTGGCACAGCAGGTCATTAACTGCTTCCTCCTGGATTATGGGGGGTTCATTCCGCTCTCTGTCCCCATCTTCCAGCTCAGCGGGCTGAACACCCTGGGGATAACTGGTCTGGCTTAAAGACTGAGGCAAAGAAGGCATTAAATACCTCAGCCTTCTCTTCATCCCTGGTGACAATATTCCCCTCTGCATCCAATAAAGGGTGGAGAATGTCTTTGGCTCTCTTCTTGATGTTGATGTATTTGTAGAAACATTTCTTGTTATCCTTAACAACAGTGGCCAGATTGAATTCTAGCTGGGCTTTTGCCTTTCTATTTTCCTCTCAACATGACCTTATGAGCTCCCTGTACTACATGACCTTATGAGCTCCCTGTACTCTTCTTGCATTGGCTGCTCATTCTTCCAAGAGCGGTAGACTCCCCTTTTTCCCTTAAGTCCTAGCAAAAGCTCCCCATGCAGCCAAGCCAGTTGTCTCCCCAGCCGTTTTGTTTTATGGCACACGGGGACAGCCTATGTCTCCCTTTCATCTCCTGTGTCTCTCTCTTCATCACTATGTCTCCCTTTCACACCAGAGGTGACTGTATACATTCTCATCTCATTTAGTCTGGAAGAGAAGCATTTCAGACTGCTGGGAACTCATCAAAGCCTGCTTTTCCTAGGCTGCACTTGCTGTAGGTCAATCTCAAGGCACGTGAGTAGTACAAATTAAATAAGTGTGTACTGACTAATTACTCTAATATCTGGTCTGAGAATAAGGACAGTCTGTTGATTTATTACCTCATCAGTCTAGCATTTCACAGCAGCAAGTGCACCCTAAGAAGACAGTTTTCTGCAAGATTTTTTCTTATTGTAGAGGAAAATGCTTACTAGGAACATGAAATTTAACATTGGCTCAGAAATTCAGTATTGTCTCAACATCAACATTGTTTGGCAGAAGTTACAGAAAGGTCATTTGTGAAGATCTTAAATGGTCTAGTTGTCATGTTACTACACAATGAAACCAGATATAGGGATACATGTACTATCATATAATCACCCGGAAATACAATTATCTGTGTAAGAGACCAAATCTTTGAAAAAGAAAACAATCAAAAATCTACTCTACTGGTGGAGATGGGAAAATTTGCTAAGTCAGAAAGTCCTGGGCATGGTGGAATAGATTTGATACATATGTATGACATGTACCTCATACACAGGTTTGAAGATGTTGAAAGTGGTCTGAAAGGTAGTGCTGCAGCAATTCCTAGGGTACTTGTGTAGCAACTGAAACTCCTAAAGTAAGAATGAAATTATTGCTGTCCACATTACCCAGGGGTTATATAGATATGTCGAAAATTTACCTCTGACTTCATTTAGTAGAGGATAAATACTATCTCTACATCGGTAGCATGGCTTTGCAAGATGTAAGTTTTCCAGATCAAGTCTATTCAATTGGGAAAAAGCCATGTGATGAAAAAGACTCACTTTATAGCATTGAATAACAAGCTAAATGTATTATTTTTTTCCTCTAAACTCATAAAACCACTCATCTGTAAAATTTTAATCCATTTCCCTAAATGTAAGTGATTCAGTATTTTACAGTAAGAAATAACGATAATTTTCATTTATAAAGCGCCCCCTGCCAGCATACTGTAGGTGCCACATGGATTAACTCTAATCAGAACAACCAACAACAATTAAAACATTATTAAATATTCAACACACAAATGCCTCAAACCAAACAGAGCAGCATTATCGTAAAAGTAATCTAAGTATACAAACACATTAAAAGTTAGTGTAAATCTGCTGTCTATGTACATTTTTCAGTTGCTTACATTTCATAGTAAGCCTCTAATAAAGCAAACACAAAATTCTGAAATTGCTGTGTCTTGGTCTGACCACAGTATGCTGCCCAGAGGCTCTGAGCAAACTGAATAAATATGGAAGGGATGATTCTGTTCATTCTTTTACCTTTATGACCAGGACATTCCCTGTAGTTGGATCATGGGATGCCAGGAGCACAAAAACTGGACTTATGAGAACTTCAAACAGAAATTCTGTGAAATTAAAGCAACCAGTCAGTCTGAATCACTTTTGACTCATTCATGCTTTTGCTGTTGTTTTCTAGGTTTGTATTTAGAGTTGGAGGAAAGAAAGGTTCTTTATTAACCACCTTCACTCCCTGAGGCAGTGGAGTATGGTGCCTAAAAGCACAGTGTACAGAGTTAGATGAGTAACAACGATCACAGTGACAACACCTTGGTTTTGAAGCCTATGTTGTGTTTCTAATTTCACACTGAAGCTTAACCCAACCGGCAGATTGGATCAGCAGAGAATTTTCTTCTTTGAGTTACATAAAGGATCATTAAAAGTCCTCTTCTGCAGCACTTAGTGTACGCGTCTTCCTAGAATTCCCTGGAAGTTGTATTTACCAGGGTCCTTAGTCTTAGAGGAGCTTGGACATTAGCAGTGCCCTTGAAAACCTCCTCTTTTTTTTTTTTTTTAACTGGACTTTAAATCAGGTCATCAGAGTATGGAGGTAGCTGAGAAGCAATTTTCAAACAAAAAGACTTCCATATTTCTGCTCTGAATCCTTCAGCTGTGTAAAGGATATCATAGGAAAATTTTGCCATTATAAATCACAGTGAAATTAAGGCACTGGATTTCATGTGGTTGGCAAAGTATCAAAGCATGTTTTTCAACATTAAAGATAAAGTAGGTCCATAAACTCAAGATATATCAGTAAGTTTCATTTAAACAATGTTGGTTTCCAAGACCCACTTTGTGCAGTAATGCTACGCCTTTTCTTTCATCTTTATGAGCCGGACCAGAGCATAATGGATGGTCATAAATCATGTTAGATAATTACTAATCATTGCCAATAAAACTGAAACCTAAAGTAAACAATACACAAAGCTTCATCTATTTTGTTTCTCTTCAGGATATTACAAATTACTATAGGAGTTATTATGAATGACATAAGAAGGGCTTCAAAGTTATAACAGGTGGAAGGAGTGTAGGAAGAAAACCTAAGAAAAGCCTCTTCAATATAATGTTCACCTTGAAAATCAGCAACTTTTCAATACAGTTTTAGTATAAGATTAGTTTCTGTGACTACGTGTGTACAGAACACTCCACGGTCCTCTATGTACCTGGAATAAGCCACCCAAAGAGGCATTAGGTTAACAGGTAGAATAAGGCTTATTACACTGTAAAATAGTTGATTTATCACTTGTTTGTTCCATGTCAATATAATTAAAGCTGAAAGGTGATGATAGCTTTTGAACATCTGTCTTTAGCTTTTGCATTCTTCACAGTCTGTTGACTGGGTTATGTTTTGTATTATTTCAATGTCCACAACTGTCAAGTGAAATGGGAGAGTGTTCGTATGAAGTGGTGAGCTGAAGTCAGAAGCAACACTTCATTTGTTTTTTACGTTAATAGAGTATGACAGCTCCAGCTCTGTACAAATTGTTTTCAGTTGTTTGATGGGTCTCAGCTGCTCCAAACTGGAAGGTGACCAGATTTTCTTTTAGTTGAAAAGTAAGGACTGTTAGAATGGAGTTACAGGCATTTCACTTTTTGCTAACATATCATTAAAGTCCTTCAACACTTTGAAGATTCTAAAGCATCAAATCTCATGAGAAATTAGAGGCTATACTGAAATATTATCCACACACAGGAAGGCTAGCAATCAATACACCTATGCATCACAACATGATGTGTATGTGTAAAACATAGTTTTGTTTTATAAGATTTCTGTTCATAAATTTCTGTTCTGTTCATTTTCTGTCTTACTTTTCAGGGAGCTGACACTGAAATATTCACCAGTAACTAAAGAATTATTTCTAATTAGAATTATCTTTTCCAGTTGTTTGCAGGAAAGCATCATGTCAGCTTTTAATATGCTATAAAATCTGCTTCATGCAAATTTGTAGCTTTGAAAATATTTTGTAAATATTTTGAGAACTCAAAACAAGGAATATTTCTCAGATTTTGCAGCAGAACTGTAGGAATTTCTGGAAAGCAATATTAAAAATAATGAATGGATTTATTGAAGGGAACAATTAATTCCTTCCATCATTATGGCATCCTGTCTCATCTTGGAGAACTATCTTTAACAAACACTGCTCTAAACCGTCCATGTGAGGTGAGCCACTATGGGGCATTGCTATTGGGAGATCACTCTATAAAAATTAGAAATAATAGAAAAAGAAAAAAATCAGTAAAAACTTGAAGAGAGCCTGAAATAGAGCATAAAACTAAGGAATATGTTTGATTTATTTTTTGTTAGACAAAACCAAGATTAGTCTTTTGCACTTATGCACAAGAGTAAATTCTTTAGTAAGTTCTCTCTGTATAGCTCTTTAATTGTGTGGGTCAATAAACATTATATGGAATATAATAAAAAAAAACAAAACTAAAATCTCAGTTACCTTATGAAAGACTTTATCTTTAACATATACTGTATTATAACTTTTCCCCCCCAAGGATTTTGTATCATTGCCTCTTAATAAGAAATGGGAAACTCATTGAGCTTAGGAACAATACTGTTTACTGCTAGCCCTAATAACCTCATTTCTACGGCTACCAGCCAAATTTATTTGTTGAAAGTTGTATTGCTGTAACAGCTTTAAAACTCGCCTCAAGGTAAACTTATGTTAAAATATAATTAACCATTTTATTGCAGCTCGTAATTGTTTTTCCTTGAAGGGGGAAAATGTTTTGGTTTCCACAATAATTATATAGGAGCAACTTACTCTGCTTGGCTCTGAAGTACATGAGTTTTCAATCAAATTGGAAGCACTTGCAGCTCCTGCAGTAATCTAATTTTTACCTCCTTACTATTTGAAACATTCAGCAGCATCAGGAAATATTCCAGGAAGACAAGAAAAATCAAATACTCAGCTGTACCCATGAGAATATTTGTAATCCTTGCCATATTTTTCTTTCTTTAAGCTAGGATTTTGAATTGCTATTTTGGAAGGAGAAAAGGACAGTAGTTCATAATTTTCTGCAAATTACTGTTTTATTTGGTTTTCTTAATTTTCTGCATAGCTGTGCTTTATGAAACATGCAATACAAACCCACTAAAGATGAAAAAGATATGTTGTTGGTCCATTTTCCTACTGTTTTATTCTTTGATACAGATATAGGATTTTAGTTTGCCCTGTTAGACCATAAAGAACATAATTCACTTCAACTTAGTTAGAGTTTATCAACATTGCTGTGTTAGCACTAGCAGCTGAAATGTATATGTTGTTATATCTAAAGAGAATTCAAAACTCCAGAAAAAACAAGATAGTTTATCTTATTTCTTTTTTAGCTGCTCCCTGAAACCCATATAACAGGTATGTTCTTAGACTTATAGAAAAGCAGCATTTGGAAAGAAAGAAAAAAGGCAACAAAAGGAATCAAAGCACAAAGAAACAAAAATTTTAAATACAATGTTTTCTATCTTGAAATATAAATGAGGACAGGTATTTTTTTACAATTACAGAAGTCATGTTTGGTACTATTTTGAGATCATTAAAATAAACAATGTGGGTGGAATTATATAGAAAACAAAAAACATAAATTTAGTAATTACTACCTGTTTTCATTAGGAATGTATCATCTAAACTATTTTTTTTTTTCATTAGGACAGATTATAAAGGATAAAAAACATAAGCTGAGAGTGCTGTATTAGGGTAACTTCCAGTTTATGTCAGCTGACCCATTGCAAACAAGGCTAATGTTTGGACTGGTGAATAAACTGAGTTCTGACCAGGACTCTTCATGCTCCTCATCTGGAAAATGAAAGTATTTCACTATCATCCTGGACAACCAAGAAAAAGCAACAGATCACTTAAAGTACAAACCTCCGCATCACAGTCCTTGTGGGACTATGATAAGTCCATGCTTCTTGGAAAGGAAGCTGCTTGTTAGTCTCATGCTTACAGATATTTCAAGCTGTTCCAGTGCCTGCATTATTTCTGATTTAAGACAATCTCCCATTATAGAAAATCCAGAGAATAAAAAAGGTGAGGTGGTAGGACCCCTCCACGTTCCTCTGGTTTTCTCAAATTTCAGAGGACCAACAGAGAAGAATTAATTACAGCAGCATTCAATCTCCAGTCTTTCCATTTGTTTCTAGAGCTGGGAAAACAATAACAGGGAAAACAAAGCAAAAACCCCCGCAACAAAACTTCAGTCATTCTGAGTATTGTGCAAATGAACATCAAAGTTTTCCACTTTGCTTCTACGAGTCTCATATTCTAAACAAAAACATATGCCTTTTAAAAATGTAGCAGAGCATCTATAAAAAAAATGTAATTATATATTTGGAAAGGGACTGATGTGTAGAATGGTAAACAGCACACGCTTATAGCCAGCTCTATAGATTTCAAATAACTGATCTTGTAGGAAATAATGAGCTATCTGCTAAGAAAGGAAAAAACAGAGAAACCGGTAATAAACAAACTCCGGCTCCCATGTGTGACCTAGTGCAGTACAATACAGTTTAATTTTATTACTTGTCATTCATACCGAAAACAAATTTGCAATTTTCTGCACATATAATGGGAATACTCCCAGAATGTGTAAGTGCAGAGGAGAATGGGATATTTCTGTCAAATGAAACACTGCAGTATTCATCTCCAAACAGAAAGAAGAATGACTTGATATTTTTGCCTAGGAGAGATATGTGATTCATACAGTTATAGATTATAAATCCAGAAGAGACTGTTGTGATCATCTGGTCTGTTTTCTATATAAGCTAGGTCAAGGTCCTTCTCTCAGTTAAGTCCTGCTTAGGTTCAGCCATATGTAAAAGGCTACTATAAAACAGGGCAGTGGTTGATTGCTCTTGGTATCCATGGAGTTTAATTTGTAACTAAGATACAGATCAGATATTAACAAAATTCTTTTTACTGTAAAGACAGTTAAATACTGGAACTCGTAAGCCAGTGATCCTTTTGAATCTGCCACTGGAAGTTTTTAAGAACAGATAACCATGGTGTATATATAGAGGACATTGTCTCATTGCCAACGTTGGAAGAAGAGGATGAAAAGATCAGATGTCTCTTTAGACTCCTTCCAGCTCTGCATTTCAATGGAAAAGAAGCCTTTGTTCATCAGTAGCGGTGGAACATTGCATAGAGTGAATTCACCCAAGGAGAATTTGGAAAGAAGGCTTTAGGGCTTTTGGGAAGACCTTCCTCCTCCTTAATTTCACAAGCTGAAATGACATGAGGGTACCATAGTGCAGCAGTGCAGTGCAGCAGCAAGTATCTCAATCCATATTTGTCCAATATTGTATACAATATCTACCATTTCAGGGGATTATAGGAATATAGTAGGAAATCTGAAGAAGTGTAATTTTACACATTCTGTGTTTCCTATACCTTTCCCAAGCAGGTACCAGTTATGGGCTCAGCAAGGTAGTTTATGCTAACATAGTTGAATTTGTCAGATAGACTGCCACAGCCAAATAGTCCTTGTAAAAGCACAGAAATTTCCATGCTGTGGTTAGAAATGACTAGTATTATATGCTGCAGAGATCAATTATGAGGGAGTCTGTGTGCAATGAGTATCAATCCTTCATTTCTTTTAGTCACCATTAGATTTAAACAAAGGACCAGCGGTGTTCATTGGCTTTACTTTACATTTTTGCATATTATTTGTCATAATTTTAATGTACTGCCCACGTATTTTCTTAATCCATTATTGATTGCTGTGTTGCTTTTGGAGCTACCGATATTGTACAGCTATGGATATCCTATGTATTCTGTGAAAAGGCTTCTCCTTTAATTTTTTTTTATTATTATTCAGCCTCATTATATGTCTCTGTGGTTTTGGAAAACAAGGAAAGACTAAATAGATGTGATGAATCCAATCTTTCTGTGTCTTTCATGGCACTATAAGGTCCTAGTGTATCCCTTATTCAACTCTTACTCAAATGAAAACAGCACTAGTCAATGACTTTTTTTTTTTTTCCAGATAAATAACCCATCCAAGACTAATTTTTTTTTTTAATTACTGTGTCTGAATGTTTTCCAGTTAAAGCATACAGTTTTGAGATAATGTGTCCAGAACTAGTATAACAAGTGAGGACAAACCTTGATTTACAGAATGATCTTAACACTGTCATTGCTATACTTTCTTTATATATCTTCTCAACATCGTTAATCAAAATTATTTTAAATGCTGTCTCATACTTAGAAGAAGTTATGTCTTCCTGAGTAAATGTTGCAATTGGTCAACCTTATTGATGGAGTCCTATCCAAAGGTTGAAATGACTATATTTGGAGTCTGTGAGAGCTTTTGTTTTGTCTTGCAGAGTACACGAGAGTAAGTGACCCCAAAAGATGTCCTGACCATACAAATAAAAGTTAAACCAAATTAGTCGCAGCAGGAGTTCTTAGGGCTTGATCTGCAAGAGAGCCCAGGATCACAATTGTAATGAGTTGTATTTAAGCACTCTGCCATTGCCAGAATACACAGTCTCGAATTTAGTGTCTTAATTCTCTGGTAGTGAGTGGAGAGCTTTAGGCACCTATCTCCACTTGTGTTTACAGCCATTAATCTACTTCTGGCACCTAAACTAATAGTCCTTTCTCTGAGAAGTAGCAAAGATGAAGGACAAGCAAGCCTTAGATGTCACAGACCACTTCTGTTGGGCTGTGCAATTTGAGTTCAGATTCCTGCTCCTCCTCTTATCTTAGAGATTTTAACTCCAACTTCTACGCCTTTCATGTAAATTACCTAGAAGCTGCCCTGTTTATGGGCTCAGTATTTGTCCTAATGAACTTATCCCACTCTGTACTGCATAATTAAACACCCACTGAATGGATAAGAGAGAAATAAACTGCAAAAATTCAACAGTCCAGTATTTAAGATTTTACTGACAATATGGGAAATATAAGTTCCCAGCCTCTGTTTGGTGCATATCGCATTGCTGGCACAAGATAGAACAGTTTGAGAAGGGGAGATTAAACAGACACAAGAAGTTGTAGAGAGCAATGAGATTGCCCTTCAGCTTCCTTTTCTCCAAACTAGACAAGCCCAAAGTCCTTAGCCACTCCTCACAGGAAATGCCTTCCAGACCTATCAGCAGCTTTGTTGCCCTCCTCTGGACACATTCAAGGACCTTCACACCCTTCTTAAATTGTGGGGCCCAGAACTGCCCACATTACTCAAGGTGAGGCCACACCAATGTTGAATGTAGCAAGATAATAACTTCTTTTAACCATTATGCTATGTTTGATGCACCTCAGAATGCAGTTTGCCCTTTTGGTTGCCAAGGCACACTGCTGACTCATATTGAGCCTACTGTCGACCCAGCACCCCCAGATCCCTTTCTGCAGGGCTGCTCTCCAGCCACTCCTGGACCAGTTTATACTTGTGCCTGGTATTACTCTGTCCTAGGTGTAGAATCTGGCATTTAGACCTGTTAAGTTTAATTCCATTAATGACTGTCCAGTGCTCCAATCTGTTTAGATCCATCTACAAGGCCTCTTGTCCCTCAAGTCAACAGCACCTCCCAGTTTGGTAACACCAGCAAACTTGCTCATGGTGCATTCAACTCCCGTATCCAGATTGTTCATAAATATATTGAACAGGACTGGCCCTAGGATTGAACCCTGAGTCACCAGCCAGATGTAGCCCCATTCACTACCATGCTTTGAGCTCTGCCCTCCAACCTTCAATCAGTTCTTCACGCAGCACACTATGAACCTGCTCATCCCACAGTTGGACAATTTGTCCAGAAGGATGCTGTGAGGAACACTATCAAAAGCCTTACTAAAATTCAGAAAAACTACATCCACCATCTTCTCTTCATCCATTAGGCAGGTGACCTTATCATAGAATGATATGAAATTACTTAGACAGGACCTTTACCTTTGTGAACTCATGTTGACTTTGCCTGATGATTACGTTATTTTTTAAATGCCTTTCAATAGTACTCATCATAATCTTCTTAATAATTTTTTCAGGAACTGAGGTTAGATTAACAGATCTGTAGTTCCCTGGGTCTTCCCTCATGCCCTTTTTGTACATTGGAATAACATTGTCTACCTTCCAGTCAGCAGGGACCTCCTCAGACTCCCAAGACCTTTGGTAGATAATTGAGACGGGTCCTGCATAACATCTGCTATCTTGTTCAGTTCTCTGGGATGAATCCCATGTACTTAGATAGAGGACTGGCACTAATAATTAATAAGACCTAACCGACTTTCTATAATAGAATATTCGCTACCCAGGCCTGGAAATTCTATTAAATATTAGGGTATGACTTGACCTCGGTTCTGCATGTCTGTCTTCCTCTCTCCTTTCTGCAGTGTTCATCCATCTGCAGCCTGTGAACATCAATAGAAGACCTCAGATTCTCTACTTCTATCTCTATACTGCAGTATTTTCTTCTCTTTAAAATCCATAAATAGAGACAAATTCAGAAAAGGAGACAATTAATTGCAGACAGTTTTCTGAAAGGATTGCATTTAGCTTCTGATGGAGAACAGCTGTGGTGCACACTCTAATACATGCCATGGATGGGAAAACATGGTTCCAGCTGGCTGAGGACAACCACAAGGTCATTCACGAGTAAATATACTCTCTCTCAAGTGGCATGTGACAGACATAAAATTGTCAAGAGTTTTGAGTGGATCTGCTTGTACTTTTTCCTTAAATAAACACTCCAAAACCCTGAGGTTTTCCTTTCCTGAGGTACAATGTAATAATTTTTGAAATACTGAAATCTCATATTTGTTTGTAAATGAGAAATACCCAAACAAACAAACAAACCAGAAAGTATGTGCTTTATACTGATTGAACTTTAGCAGGGGTGTGTCTTTTCCTCCAGTCTTCCTCTTCAGTCAAAAAATATTGATTGCTTCTATGATTTGCAATAAATTTTGCAAAATCTCTAGTAGACAAAGAAAATCATAGAATCATAGGAACAGAGATTATTTTGGATTGGAAGCGACCTTAAAGCTCATCTAGTTTTAACTCCTCTGCCATGCCCAGGGACACCTTCCACTAGACCAGGTCACTCAAAGCGCCATACAGCCCGACCTTGAACATTTCCAGACGTGGGGCATCCACAACTTCTCTGGGTAACCTGTTCCAGTACCTCGTACCCTCACAGTAAAGAATTTCTTCCTTACGTCTAATCTAAATCTACCCTCTTTGAGTTTAAAGCCATTACCCCTTGTCTTAGATCTTCGTGCCTTTGTCAAAAGTCTCTCTCCAGCTTTCGTGTAGACCCCCTTAAGGTACTATCAGGTACTAAGGTACTTAAGGTTCTAAGACTGCTATCAGGTGACTCTGGAGCCTTCTCTTTTCCAGGCTGAACAGCCCCAACTCTCTCAGCCTGTCCTCATAGGAGAGGTGCTCTGGCCCTCTGATCGTCTTCGTAGCCCTCCTCTAGACTCTCTCCAACACAGCCACATTCTTTTTATGTCGAGGCCTCCAGAGCTGGACACAGTACTCCAGGTGAGGTCTCACCAGAATGAAGTAGGGGGGGAGAATCATTTCCCTCAACCTGCTGGCCACACTTGTTTTGATGCAGTCCAGGATATGGTTGGCTTTCTACGCTGCAACCACATATTGCCGGCTGATATTGAGCTTCTCATCCACCAGTATTCCCCAAGTCCTTCTCCTCAGGGCTGCTCTGAGTCCATTCTCTGCCCAGCCTTTATTTGTTCTTGGGATTGCCACGACTCTCATGCAGGACCTTGCATTTAGCCTTGTTAAACCTCATGAGGTTTGCATGAGCCCACCTCTCCAGTGTGTCAAGGTCCCTCTGGATGGCATCCCTCCCTTCCAGTGTGTCGACGGCACCACACAGCTTGGTGTCTTAGGCAAACTTGCTGAGGGTGCCCTCAATCCAACTGTTGATGTTACTGACAAAGGTGTTAAACAGTACTAGTCCCAGTACTGACCTCTGAGGACACCGCTCATCTCTGTTGTGTGTGGCTATGCACTGCATGGATGCAAACATAAAGAGAAGTGTGGTCAGCAGATCAAGAGAGATGATTCTTTCCCTCTGCTCTGCCCTTGTGAGACCCCACCTGGAGTACTGCATCCAGCTAAGGGGTCCCTAGTACAAGACAGACATAGATCTGTTTAGATCAGGTCCAAAGGAGGGCCATGCAAATGATTAGGGTGCTGGGGCACCTCCACTTTGAAGAAAGGCTGAAAGAGTTAGGGTTGTTCAGCCTGGAGAAGAGAAGGCTCAGAGAATACTTTCAATTTTTAAAAGGGATTTACAAGAAAGATGAAGACTTTCTAATGCGGCTTATAGTGACAGGACAAGTGACAAAGTTTAAAATGGAGAGAGTAGATTTATATTGGATATGAGGAAGATTTTTTTTTTTACAATGAGAATAGTGAGACACTGGAACAGATTGCTTAGGGAAGTTGTGGATGCCTTCTCTTTGGAAATATTCAAGGTCAGGTTGGATGGTTTTTTGAGCAACTTGGTCTAGTGAAAGATGTTCCTGCCCATGGCAGAAGAGTTGGAACTAGATGATTTTTGAAGGTCCCTTCCAACACAAACCATTCTATGATTGTATGTTTCTAATTACCTCTTTGACAGTCTCCTAGGCTGTTCCTAACCAGATGGAGAATCTCTGCTTTTGGTAGCACAGTCTTGTGCCAGGTACACAGGGATATCAGCACTCATCCGTACTGGGTGTAAATCATAAAGATGGTCCATCAGAGCTAAAATCTATCGCACATAGAAACAGAGTTTTCCTTGGCCCTCACCTCCTTCCTTTCCGTCACAAAAGAGCGCAATAGATGTCTAAGAATATTATTAGTTAATTTCATAAAGGCAGCAAATAATTGCGTTCTGTTGGATCTGTTTCTGTGGTTTTCAGAAACAATTCCACATCTGCCTGCAATGCAGTACAAAACTAATGAATAAAGCCCACAAGTAACCTTTGTTTCTTCTGTTAATCTCATCCTTGTAAAAAAATATTGCATATACTGAGCTTTGAACAAGGAAGAAAATCAGTTGTTTCCTTCCTTAACAAGGTAGTTTGTAGCGTAAGTCAGTGATGACTCCTGCCTTTAAGGAATATGATGCAGCATTGTTTATTTGCGGCAATGAGCATCAAGGCTAGAGGGATATATTCCTAGAACTGGTTACATCTTTTAACTCCTCTGACCTTTGGTTTACCCATTTATAAAACAAATAAAACAATAAAGGTTTAACCAGGGTTGTTTTATTACTTTTATTGATTTTATATTGATAATTCACAGAATGTTTTTGGTTTTTTTTAAATTATGGTGTATTCTTATTGTGATGGCCAATCATGCATATCATTAGCAAGTACGGTAAGGCTCTCAAGTCGAGATGAGATTGATGACTTTTCAATTATTGATGTAAATGAGTCACCAAATATAGAAACTTGAAGGAACGTATTAAAGAGCAAAAGTCAAACCACTGGCTCTGTACACTCACTGTCGCATTAAATAAACTCATGCTTCATTTGTGCAGTGGGTGAAGAAAGCTAATTAAAATGAGTAAAATTTCAACTGCAGCTTCTAGCATTGTTAATCAGTAAACAAAGTTGAAAACTTCAAATAGGCAGGCAGGCTTCAGAGTCCAGTACACTTGTAAAAACAGATCCAAAACCAAAGTAGAAAATAACAGCATTGAAAGTAACATTGAAAGTGAACTTGAAAAATTATTAAACCATCCCATAAATTAGCATGCATTTCTTGCCTAAGAAATGGATGTGTTGTTGCTTCTTATTAAACCCCTTTACTAAACAACTATTTAGTCATGGATTTACACTTCCTTCAACATTCTGGGGGAAATGAGCTCTGCAGATAAGCACATGGAAGCAGGAACTAAATTTTAGCAATTTCAATTCACATAAGTTTCATCAAATCTGTTAAACAATTTAATTTTGGATGAGTTAACTCTTCAGTCTTCCTTATAGCTTCAGATTCATCTCAGTTCAGACAATGCAGATGAATTTTCAAAAGTCTGCAGGCATTGTGTCATTTGGAAAAACATGTTACTTTTCTGTGATTTATGCATGTAAATCTTGCCTCACAAAACAACACACTTAATGCCATTTAGCAGTAGCCTGTTTAATGCACTAGAAGGTACTTCCAGCCTACATTCAGAAAGACTAATAAAAATATAAGATATTTAAACTGGCATATTATCACCACCTTTACTCAACCCTCTAAAAGATTAGTAAATAATTTTAAAAATCAGGAGCCATATTTGCTATTCTTTGTTAAGTTCTAAAAAATGTATTTGTTGCTCTGTAGAAAAATAAAGACTTGATAATTTGAACCTTCCTGTCAAATGAAAAATAAAAATTATGTAAAATATTCAAATATTGTAAGATTTTTTATTCCTTACCTTTCTGTTCATTAAGATGGTATGTATGAGATACACTTTTAAAAGCACTATATAAATATATTTTTCATAATAAATAAAATAATACATTTCTGATATTGTAAAAATTAAACATTTCCATATATTCCATGCATTTGTTACTCTAATTGTCAACTTCTTTTGAAATAGTCTATTTTTATTGAATTAAACTTTTAGGTGGATGAAAACAATTATTTCCATTTTAATTTTTAGGAATTCTGAGGGATTTAAATCTCAGTTATTTTTCTCATTAGTTAAAAATAAATACCAAGACATTTCTGTACCCTTTCATGGCAAAATATAAGATCATTCTATACAAATTATTTTGGACCTGGAGACTCATTTTTCTCCCTTTCCTTTTATTTGGGAAAGCCTACAGTCAGAAAAGGTCAAAAACCTCAGTGAACATTTGAAATAAAAGTACTTATTTCTTTACATCTGAACAAAAATTTCATGGGATTTTCTTCACCTAACTAACTCTGACAAAAATCTTTTCTGCAGACATCTGTCTTACAACAATTTCATTCCAAGGACTGCTCATCTTTTTTTTTTACATAAAATAAGCTCTGAGTTTTCAGTAGTTTCTGATGAACTTCTATGACTTAAATAAATTGATTCCTGAGTCTTTCAAATAAGCAGAAGCTGCAATGAGAGGTTAAACGCACTATTTTTACTTCTTTAATTTCCTGTTCTTTAAAATAAAATAATTTATTTTTCTTAATCTATTCTAGATGTAGTCTTTTCAAACACATAACTAAGTAGAAATCTTGATTTGAGCTGCTACTGTCCTTTTTGGGTTCTTCACTTAGGTATTCCATTCACTCGCAGCAGTACTGGTTTGTCCAGTCTTTTTTTTTTTCTCATGATCATTTCCAGGTGTTGGATGTGATTATACATGCAGGGAGATCACTTTCCCTTCCACTTCTATTTGTCCTTTCTCCAATCCATGGTGCATTACCTTAAGATATTTTATTGGTAGAGCAGAAAGACCCTAACTCTGGAAATCTTCATGATTCATTGAAGTACGAAAGTGCAGGCATGAGTCCCAGTGGCATTCCATAAGCTTGAATATTTCACTGAACAAAGGCCAAAACAGACAATAAGCAAAGTGAAAAGGAGGAAAAAGTATAGCTAGTGTGCTACGATAAATGGAAATTCAACAATGTGTGGGGCCTGCTAAGTAACGCAGTTGGTAATTACAGCAATTCAAAGGGAAAAAAAACCCCAACATTTCTAGTGCTACAGAGAACAATTATTAATATCAACTCTTTTGTTTTCAAAGCAATACACCTAAGAAACTACATATTAAAAGTGCTTTTAGAAAGAGATTCTACTTCAGATATTGCCTTTTCAGTGGCGAGTAATCATATCATTTGAAAGTTATTATTCTCTTTATTTTTCCGTTGGTTCAATCACCCGTTTCGCAGTAATTATGCAAGCAGGGGCTCAATAAATAAAGTCTACTGTCGTTTCTTAAACCTAACAAGTGGGTCAACAATTGTGATTAAGCTGTCAGCATTAATGTGGAGTTTTCTTTAGGTTCTGCAAAGAGTAAAACCTTTTTTTTATTTTGGTAAAAAAAACCACCTTAAATGTTTTATAACAATTAATGTTACATTATTTTTTTTCTCATGCTCACATCAGAAAACTATTTATATGTATAACATCAGTATGTCACATTTCTCAATATTTTCACTGCCTCACTAACTATAAAATCATATAGGAGAAAGACTACAAGATGTTTATTTACTCTGGTGGGTTTCACCTGTTTTTCTTTTTTTAACTAAAACTAAATTTTTTAGGTTTTGTTAAGGAGAAAATTAACAGTAAAAAAAAATCTATTTTATATTAGCCAGATAATAAATATTCCTACATATCCACGTATGTCCCATGTCAGACAGCATGAACACAGACATCAACATTTTTAAAGGTATGCATGCAATGAATGTAAACATGCTAAAAATAGATTCCTAATCCTAGATGTTAATTAATATCTGGAGGATTTCAGCTTCAAACTTAAACATTATCTGATCTCCTACTCATAGTTTCGATTCGGATCTGGAGATTTTCTCAATCCCTTCTTGTCCTTAGTAGAAGGAATATTAAAGATTAGGCAAAAAAGGAATCTATTACATTAAAATACGTGATGTATGTATCTGAATATGTGAGTATATATCTGAATTTGTGGAGTGAGAGTTATCCAAAAGGATCTGCCTAATCACAGAACATTACTGAAGAAGTGCATGAAGACCAAAACTCTTTTGCATTCTAGGACAAAGCAGTATTTATCTGCAACCTCATACCAGGTAGGATGATATGCATTATTTATTCATCATACTTCTGTTTTAAAAGTTTCAGTAGTCTAATCAGGGACTACAACTACAATTCTGTGACTTGAGAGTATGACTCTGCAGTACATAAATGCCAAAAAGCCAACAATAACAATCAAAGCAAATATTTCACAGGTAATGCCTTGGCTAAAAAGCATTTATCCAAATCATTTGGCAAATAAATCTATAGACTTGTAAACCACTGCAACAGCAGAAAATGCAGCAGTTTGTCCCTTCTCTCCTTTCCACTCAAAAATCAATGGATGTGTGTGTGAAGGGGGACAATTTGAATACCCAGAATCTTGGGGGGTTCTTAAGTTTCCAGATAAGTCTGGTTCCTCTTCCTTTCATTTCATATATATTCTTTCAGCTGCATAGTACTCTAATTCCTTAAATTCGGTGTGCTGTTGATCACAAGTGTTAGTCACACTAGAAGAATATAAAAATGAAGACATTCATTTCAGCTCCTAGCTGGGCCACAGGCTTCCTGAGAGAGCTGCCAAAGCCATGCAGAGGTGAAATCAGAGGTGTGGGCCGTGAACACTAGAATAAGCATGAGAGGAAGCAGAGGCAAAGCCTGAAACTTGACTCTCCCTTCCTTCAACCTTTTGACTCTCTTTCCTATCTGGATTTTAAGCTTTAGGTGAAGTACTATCATGGCATGGATGTGTAGAGACCCAAACTTAGAAAGAAAGCAATTAAAATTAAATTCAGGAACTTGCAATAAATTTAAGTTATTTGCAATAAAGTTATATGCAATGAATTTAAGTGGACATCATCCTGCCAAATTCAGCACCTTTGGCATCCAACTGTCATGTGGCCTCTGTTACAGTCCCATTTTTTTTATTTTATATGACATTGTTCCTTTGCTTTGGCAGGCATCTCACTGATGTCAACTGCCATGAAATCATCTTAAAAAAATATCTCTGGGGACTGTTCTCTCTGTCACTCTGCAACCTTTCCCTACGTTCACCCTATCTGAGGGCTTTTAATTTATTTAAATTATTTTAATACACTTCTAAGAGATGTACAGTTGGAGCTTTGTTAGCCTTTTCCTAAATATGATCAAACAATTGATCGTAGAAAGTTGTTTTGACAGCAACCATAAATAAGTGAGGCTGCTGCCAGTGCCAGAGCAAAACCTATCCCAAAATGCATGCAGCTCACCACTGCATGAAGTGCAGTAAAGAATTGAAGCATAGTTTCATTTTGTTAAGGACGACAAACAACACAGAAAAAAAACCATCTGGAAATGGATGGCCTTATATGTGCAGTAAAGTGGAAAGTACCAGAAGATCTGGATCTAGACCCTGAGTCTCCTGCCAATCTTTGACAAGTAATTTAATCTTTTTTGGCTAAGATTCAAGAAATTATCTGGGCTTTTAACTTCTATTTAGAACCCTAAATTCTTATTGATTTCCTATTGACTACTCTAAAACAAGCAGAAGCAAAGATATATGCCAAGCACAGCTGAATCAAAAGTTGCTCTTGGTTGTTTTCCTTATATAGCTATATATTTTTTCTAAATCTCTCAGGAAACAAAAAAACCCTCATTTTTGTCTTATTTCTAATGTGATTTAGGAGAAGTGGATGTTACAGGCAGATCTGAATGAACTGAAAATAATTTCTCAATGAGTAATTTCGGAAAAGGATAATATTTTAAAGAATAAAAGCCTCGGTGATTGTATTTACCACAACAGATTTTAAAAAAATGCTATATTTATTAAGATAATATTTAATCCAATTCATTTTGATTTGTCTTTCAAATTCTTGAAGTCTGTTTTGTCTAATCACTTTTGAATGTTCATTTTTATTAGTAAGAGTGTGTTGAGAATACTCTTTCTCTTCAAGAAAAACAATCTAAATTATGGGCTAACTTTTCAGATGCCTCAGTTTGGCTCAAGTCCCCTTTGTGTCACCTACATCTCTTGTCACAGAGCTAGAAGACAGACTAGGAATAAATAAGTTATTTAGATCCCTTTGTGTGATCTCCCATACATAAAGAGTAATTACATTTCTTGTAGTTATCCTTGGATCTGTTAACCTGTCTCTGTTAAGATGCCTCTACCTGGAAAACATCTTGTGCTCTTTATAGACATCATGGATAAATCAGTTATTCTCTCAGGACTTTACTCCAGTGGTTAATCACCCACAAGGTTCTACATTGCCTAACAAACTTTCTCTGGCATCCTGTTATCCATGATGAGGTTTTGCTACACTTCTGCTGACTAGCACTTAAACCCAGTGAAGGTCTTCATAGTCCAAACACAAGATATCCTCATATTTATAAACTAAAGAATCTGAATTAAGTCTTTAATTGTGAAACAGGCATTTTTTTTTTTTAGAAATTCAGCTTCTCAAAAATGCTTTTTCCAGCCCACAAGTACATCCTATAAAAATTCTTTCATCCTCTTCAATGTTCATCAAAGGATGTCATATTATCATACTAACCACATTTAGGCTCCTAATTTGCCTCTTAATTCCATTATTTTCCTGAGGTGCATATATTTGCTGTTTAGCATAGCTAGCTAGACAAACGTTAATCTCTGAGCTCCCATGGGAAGGCAAAGATACAGCAATAATTCAGCATTTTGTTCCCTGGCTCAGGGCCCTGATTAGCTTCATAATCCTTTTAATTTCTTTAATTTTACCAAAATAATTTCAGAATTCCAAAGAAATCAAGAAAGGTGGAAATGGATTTGATGTAAGACCATACAGAGCTCAAGAAAGGAAGAATTATATTGCTTTGTCCCTGCACAGCAGTGGAGAGGAAAAAGAACATTTCATCGTGGCAGTTTCTGTTTTCATCATTTTGCTTACACACAAACCAAGAGGGGGAGAAGAAGCATGAGGGGAAGGAGGTATCTACTAAGAGCAGTTCGTAGTGCAAATGACACAAAATCTCTAAGCAGCATTTCTGCTCCAAACAATTTTGCAAGAGGTGGTGGTGGTGGGGGTAATCTAAGTAATACGTCAGTGTAGAAAAGGTCATGAAAAAGAGTTATATCTATGTGATCTGGAAGTTCCCCAGAGATCTTTTGACTCTTATTACAAAAGCAGAAACCAGACTATATAGAAATATAAGGTTTCTGGGCTTGGGAGTAAGGGACCACTACCTGACAATTTCTGCTTCACCATGATGGCCCTTCTTTCATGGGCTCAAACAGCCCTGAAAAAAAAACTCATCCTAAAGCACGTGAACCATTCAGAAATATTGAAGATCAATGAAGCATTTTGAGCAGATTAATGTCTACGAAGAAATACATATGTTTGTATATACATATATATGTATATGTTTTCAATCAGATGTCCCGGTGAAAGAAATCTTAGACTGGTGTTGTGGTTTTGCTTAGTGAGGGGGGCCTCACTAGGCCTCTGTAGGAAACTGCTAGAAGTCGCTCCCCTTTGTTCAAGGCAGGTTGTGATGAGCAGGGGTTTGGCCTCTTCTCCCAGGCAACAAGCAGGACCTGAGGAAATGGCCACAAGTTGTAACAGAGGAGGTTTAGGTTGGACGTGAGGAAAAACTTTTTCTCCCAAAGAGTGGTCAGGCACTGGAATGGCCTGCCCAGGGAGGTGGTGGAGTTGCCGTCCCTGGCAGTGTTCAAGAGGCGGCTTGATGAGGAGCTACAAGGTATGGTTTAGTAGCTCTGGCAGCAATGGTAGTGGGAAGACGGTTGGACTAGATGATCTTATAGGTTCCATCCAACCATGTGATTCTATGATTCTATGATTCTATGACCAGGCCTAGGGCGGACCCACTGCTGGCCAAGGCTGAGCCGATTGGGAGCAGAATGTCCCGTGATAGCGCCTCTGCGATAACATATTTAAGAAGGGGAAAACAGAAAAAAAAAAAGAGAAGAGAAGATGTGACGAAGCTGAGCAAGGGCATAGGCCCAGAGGGGGAGGCGCAGGCCTCTGGGGCCTTGCAGGCCTCACCCTCTGGCCTCTCGCCAGGCAGCCGACTGGGCCCAACCCAGCCCAGTCTGGCTGCGAGAGGTGGAGAGGAGATGAGATG
>WHYT01017456.1:1094566-1178415 GCA_009806455.1 Tetrax tetrax | reverse complement strand
CCTCTGGATGGCATCCCTCCCTTCCAGCGTGTCGACGGCACCACACAGCTTGGTGTCATCGGCGAACTTGCTGAGGGTGCACTCTGTCCCACTGTCCATGTCACCAACAAAGATGTTGAACAGGGCTGGGCCCAACACGGACCCCTGAGGGACGCCACTGGTGACCGGTCTCCACTTGGACATTAAGCCGTTGACCACCACTCTCTAAGTGCACCCATCCAGCCAACTCCTTATCCACCGAGTGGTCCATCCATCGAACCCATGCCTCTCTAGTTTAGAGAAAAGGGTGTCGTGCGGGACAGTGTCAAATGCCTTGCACAAGTCCAGGTAGATGATATCCGTTGCCCGTCCCTTGTCCACTGATGCTGTCACCCCGTCATAGAAGGCCACCAAATTGGTCAGGCATGATCTGCCCTTCGTGAAGCCATGTTGGCTGTCACCAACCACCTTCTTCCTCTCCATGCGCCTTAGCATGGTTTCCAGGAGAATCTGCTCCATGACCTTGCCAGGCACGGAGGTGAGGCTGACCGGCCTGTAGTTGCCTGGGTCTTCCTTACTCCCCTTTTTAAAAATGGGGGTTATGTTTCCTCTCTTCCAGTCATCGGGGACCTCACCAGTCCGCCACGATTTCTCAAATATGATGGCCAGCGGCTTGGCAACTTCATCCGCCAGTTCCCTCAGGACGCGCGGATGGATCTCATCAGGCCCCATGGACCTGTGCACCTTCAAGTTCCTTAGATGATCCCAAACCTGCTTTTCGAGCACAGTGGGCGGTTCTTCATCCTGGCAGTCCCTGCCTGTGCCTTCCACAGCTTGGGTGGAGAGACAAGAGCCCTTATTAGTGAAGACTGAGGCAAAAAAGTCATTGAGTACCTCAGCCTTCTCCATGTCCCGGGTAACCACGACACCCGTTACCTTCCGGAGGGGGCCAACATTCTCCTTGGATTTTCTTTTGTCCCCTGTATAGGAAAATAAATACACACATGCACATGCTTAAAATAACTGTATAGTTGTGTAAGTACATGAATTATATAGAAATATGTTATAGATATCTATGTATATCTTGTCTGTTTGTGTATGTATATATATTGCATACATGTATAGTAAAATAAATTTTAAAATAGAAAACATATTTTACTCTGGCAAGGTAAATAGATTGGTTTCCATGAGTGGAAAAAATATCAATGTAATTTAATTGGGGAGCCCCATCTGGCTGCATGGGTGGAACAAAGCTGTGCTAAAAATATAAAGATAATTAAAAACAAAATGAAACAAAAAAATTCTAGAACAGAAAGATGACAAGAGTTGAAAGCAATTGTGTTTTTAACAGCAAATAGGAGGAAGATCAATAGTAGCTTCTGTAGTTAAGCACTTCCCATAAATTCTGGCACCTATTAAAATGTGCTTACATGTGATAGTAAGTAGTTGGGCTTGTGAATAAGGGGCAATTTCTCTCTTGGAAAACTCAGGGCTACATCCTTGGGCCAGCATTTTCAAACCTAAAAGTGTAAAACAGTAGCACAATAGCTAGACATTTTCCAAAGTACGTAAAGAAATAATCTTGCTGAGATGGATTGGAGCAATTATTCAAAATGTAATTGACTTTTGAAATGCCCATTTATTATAACTTTAACATTCACTTAGTAACTAAAAAACTAGTAATAGTATGCTCACAAAAATTATATAAACAATAAAAACTTAAAGAGCATCTAGGTGTTAGTGTGCTCAATAAATATACTAATGTCCTTTTGCTTGACTTTCCCTACATTGTGAAGGGTGATCTTTTATTCTAATCAAGACAGTTTCTTAAGAGAAAATCCAACTAAAGTGTATTCTGTGAGACTTTCTGTGCCAGGTAAAAGACCTAGATCCAGACCCCCAAGCTATTTAAGTGATTATTTCTCGTTTCATTTAGATTGAAACAATATGAGTATGGCATGTTACACTTCTTTAATGACGTGTGCTTCATTCTCCTTTCTGAAAAATACGGATGGAAAAATTTGTATCCAGGGAGCATTTAAGAGGACATATGCATTAAAACATGGTGGGTCTGGCCAGGATTAGTAATGGTATATTTTTATGTTTTGTACGCCTGGGAGGAATTCAGTGATTTAGAGAAAATTTTCCATTACTTTAGATTTTTCAAGGCCCTAATATGAGTCAATAATCTGTACCTGTTGTGGAAGTACATCCCACTATGTGTAAATTTTTAATACGGTAACTTTAAGAATTTCTCCCTGTCCTTATCTCAAACCTCAAGCCTTTTTTTTTCTTATATTATCTCTCCCTATTCTCTCGGAGGGTGGGAGGAGTGAGAGAGAGGTTGTGTAGTCTGGTCCCAATCGGGGCTAAACTACGACAGTAGTGTATCTGTTATTAAAATAGGTTTCTGCCCACTGCAGTTTTTGAGCTCGAGTTTCATTTCCTCCATTCCAGTTACAGGAATTCACAGATTCCCAAATTCCCAGAAACGTTGGTTCATTGACATCCTTGCAGGTCAGCCACTCCAACTTTCCACTCAGATTGGGATATTCACAATGATAGATCAGTCATGACTCTCAGGCTGTGCTTTCCCAGGTACCTCACTGATCCTCACCTTGCCTTGTTGACTTGTATTCCTGGTTTGACCTTGGACCTACTTCATGAGCACAGATTTGTCGTCTGATCCCTGGACTGTGGCTGAACCTGGCTACCATCACCAGACCTGCTCTGATCATTTTTCTGGGGTTCTGTGGGCTGTGCCTCACCAGTGACAGAGTTTCTTCAAATCTTATTTAAAACATTGCCTTTTGGAATCATACCTAGTAGTTTTAAATACTACAATTATCTTTTATATAAGTCATATAATTTTTCTTTGGAGGTAGTCACCAACATTCATTTTCAAGGCTCCCCAGTTTTTTCTCAACAGCTTATTTTTAATCAAGCATATATAATATAATTAAAAAATAATATAATTAAAAAGCATATTTTCATAACTTTTTCTTTTTTAAAAAATCCTGGCAGGCCTAGATAAACTTGTCCTTTTGACACAAGGCTCAAGGCATGTCTTTACTGCATTTTCACTCATTTTATCATGCATTTTACAAATATGTACAACAGATGTTTTCAAAATATCAACTTTCACACTTAGCCTATTTTAATACCCTTTAACAGCAAAGGCCAGTGCTTGCTGCTACAAAGCAAATAACTTCTACAGCAAAAATTGAGAGTGCAGATGAAAGACAAAGAAGAGGCAGGGATACTTAAGAACAGAAATAGAGAAGGAAATACAAGTGCTTTGTATGAAACCTGTACACTGCTTGTGATCTGCAATTTATTGTACGCAAATGAGAGACTGTGCTGTCTTACTCCCCCATTAGTCTACCTCTGAATCTTAGTGAGCCTAAGTGGTACTCTGCTTGTACATGTTGTCAGGTGGAATTATCAAGTGCTAGAAATATTTTGTTTGAAAAGGAAAGATAATTTAAACTCAAATACTAGAAGCAAACATCAATTTCCAGCTCTGCTGTAGTAAAGTCTCCAAAAACTAATTCCACACTGGATCACAGATGCTGCCTTTATAATACAATTTCAGTCTTTTGTTGGTTTCCTAGTACCTGTTTGAGGCATATAGGAACACGAGATGTCTAAAAATGGATGTGAAAGGTTATAGATAGGAATTCATACGTGTGTACACACAAACTACATCTGATATAGTATGACTACTATTTAAGATCTCATACAGAATTTTTCATCCTTCAGGATCCCCAAATCCTTCTCCACAGGGCTGCTCTCAATCCATTCATCCTCCAGTCTGCACTGATACAGGAGGTTGCCCTGATCCAGGTTCAGGACCCTGCACTTGGCCATATTGAACTTCATGATGTTCACATGGGTCCACTCCTCAAGCCCATCAGGGTCCCTCTGGATGGCATCCCTTCCCTCAAGTGAATGAACTGCAGCACTCAGCTTAGCGTCATCCCCAAACCTGCTGAGAGTACACTCAATTACACTGTCTATGAAACAGGATCCATTCTGTTTCACTGAGAAAAAGAATACTAATAAACGGACTACTAATTTTTTTTATTCCGCATATCCTCAGTTATTTGTTGACCAGTTTCTAAATCCAGATACATATTGTGCTGGGCTAAAGATTGTAATAATTTTACAAAAAAAATTACTTGTCCTAAAAATTTTGTATCCAAAAAAACCAACAACCCACTGCACAAATTATTTTAACAGGCAAATTGTGCTAATGCTGTTTTATTTTTCATTAAAGATTCAGTTTTAATAACTGTTTTCACATTATTTAGTCTCCAGCTGAGATTTTTATTGTGAAGCTATGTGTTTTAATATCAATTATCACTTTCTTGTCCCAGTGCTTTTCTCTTGGTCAGTCATGTAGGCTTTAAAAATGTCTTCAACAACAGAAAAGTTGCAATATAGTCAACAGAAATATAAAGGGATGCAACTTTACTTTTCTGAAATATTTACTCTGTGGAAGTTTAGCTATACAACTAGAAGGAAAAGGATGGAGAAAGATAGCTGTTGGATAAAAACCGGTGGTTATTCATTGCATCATATGCAAGAGAAAATGAAAAATGAGAGGTCTCAAGTACAGGTGGGAAAATATTCTGAGTACTGTACTTTTTTTAAAAAAAAGTGTGTTTTTGCAGTATCATAGCTCAATTTATTAGAATTTTTTTTAAAAACAAACAAACAAACAAAAAAAACCCTAAGGCCTTCTTTTCTTTATCCTGTCACACAGAAGACAAATACACAGCTTAAAATTTTCCTGAGACTATATTTTTTCAGTCTCTTCACTGACAACTCTTGAAGATTATATTTAGTAGGCCTAACAATACAACATTTTTTAGGGGTAAAGAAATCCCTCCATCGTTTATCCTAGATTAACAGTTGTAGAAGCATATCCTTTTTTTGTCCTTCACTTTATACTTACTCTGAGATTATATTTTCTAGAAGCAAATTTCTCCAAAAACATAATTTTATGACTGGTGTTAGGGTAAAAAACCTCTGTTAGATTGGATGTGAAATTCCAGTACATTCACCCTTGCTTTTATTAGTGCGTATAAGCAATAGTGAAGATTATCATCCCAGTAATTCAGGCATGTACCACCAAAATATTTGCAAGGAATGAAAAGTCAAAACCAATTTAAAAGAGTTTGAAACAATTTGAAGCTTAAGATGCTAATTTTAAATATTTAAATGTTAAAAAGAAAAAGATAAATAAGAAGATTCATGATGTGTTGGTTTTGTTTAGTGAGGGCGGCTATGGTGGCAGCTTCTGCAAGAAGCAGCCGGAAGTTTCCACATTATACAGTGGACTTGGCTGGGTCTAGGGTGGACCCATTGCTGGACAAGGCCAAGTGAATTGGTGACAGAATATTCAGTGATAATACCTCTGTGATAATGTATTTAAGAAGGAGTGAGAGACTGTATAACTTGGTCCTGAGCAGGAATAAACTGCAACAATGGAGACCCATAATGATGAGAAATTTCACTTCTAATCTTCAGAAATTAACTTATGGCCCAGTACCTCTTTTCATTTATTAAGTGGCATCGATTTGACTCAGTGAATCAAGTGAAGCTGAAGCTGTAGTTCAGGAAAGTCCTCCCTTCTCCATCATGGTGTGTAGATGTCCACACAAAATCCGGAGATTCCCAGAGCTTTCAGATATCAGATATCAGACTTTCAGATACTTTCTGATATAGTTTACCTGCATTCTGCATGGGTTTAGTGTTGGAAATCTGAAGAAAAAGACATCTTCATCTTTTCAATACATGTTTTCTGAGAGATGCACCTTTACGTGTGTGTGGTAGAGGGACAGGGACATTTCACAGAGCAATTCTGGTTGCATCAAGGCAGAAGCCTCCTTTGTTGAAGAAAAGAAGCTGCCCAGATGAAAAATACTGTACAGGAACGTGGTATTATTGTATTATCTCTCATGAAAGTAGTTTTCATGTGTCGCTTGGTAAGCTGCTCTGTAACTGCTCTGAGCATCTGTTGTGCACATCAAGCCTGTTAATAATCTTTTTTTGTTCTGAAACCTGTCAGAAATTAAGGTGAAAATCTTTTTAGATTTTCTTTTGTATATCTACAAGACAACCAGAAAATGCTTTCAACCAATGGAGGAAGGATTCTAGAAGGCAGAATTTTAAGTAATTTGTTTTATTCTGGTCAAGTGATGCACTTTTTTTTCAGGGCATGCTAGGGATTCAGTGTGTTATGTGTTGATGATGGGGGTCTTGGGGTATAGTGCTCTCCAGTCACATATTTGCTTTTATCTACTGCTTTGAATAAATGAAGCAACATATGTAGAAATTATATTGTCAACCAATGAGATTTCTCTATTACCAAGAGTATGAAGGAGCTGAGGCTTCCAAAATTATTATGAATATTGCAACTACTTAACACTAAGAAAAAACACACCCGCACCCCTGCCGCCAACCCAAAAAAAAAGTAGCCATTTAAATTACAGGAGACTACATGTTTTCCTCATATATAAACTTTCAATCAATTTTCCATTCTACATTTTGAATTATTTATTTTTAAAATCCTATGGGAATCACATTTTCTTAATTTGTTGAACTGGTAATTGAGATGCACTTCTTAGTAGTGACCAATTATGTGATTCACACTATTTTATTGGTCTTCCCTTTTTGGGTGACAGCATAGGTATTTCCAGCACACATATTCACAACTGTGACTTTGGAATCCTCTTCCCTTGTACACTTAATGTCAGTAAAATAGGATCACTTTAAAATTTATGAAGAATAAACAGAGAAAAAGAGGATGAAAACTATAAAACTGAGTCTAATAAAAAACTTAAAATTAGTATTTGTGGAATATGTTTTCAATCACTTATTTTCAATCCAAAATATTAGATAACTTTAGTTAATAAGCAATATAATAGTTTCATGAAATGGATCTGTAATACTGAAAGGCTTGAACTATTGAAGTAGACTACCATCTGCAAGTATAGAAAATTTATTTTCCTAAGTATTGAAAATGTCTTCCGATACATATTTTATTGCATTCAGGTTTCTGTTGCCACTGTATGAAAGGTGATACTTTCTCAGTTAATTCATATTCATTTCCTGTTTGCTAAATGAAATAACCAATTTCACCACCTGAAATGCTCTTGCAGGCAGGCAGCAACTCAATTAGCAAGAATAATAAAGTTGGTTGGTCATCTTTCAGTGAGCACAGTCCATTCAAAAGACCTACAGCCAACCAGCTGCCTATTCAATGGCCATCTTGGCAGACTTCTGAACATTGATCACTTCAAGACAAACATAAACTTATTTACTAATTGCTTACCAGAGGAAAAAAAGTAGTAAGACAAGGTTGCTTTCTTTTAAATACTGAATCTTTACAAAGGAACACGTATTGCTTGGCAAATCTAATCTGTAAGAAATATGTAGACAGGAGAATGCACATTATTCACCTTTACCTACAAGTACTTGCACAATGTAAGACTTTTTACGTGAATGTATTAACATATATTTCCTCTCTGAAAAGGAAAATACTTTGCCTTAATTGCATTATCTCTCTAATAAATAATGCAGATTGCCTCTAGTCATCCTGTTGCCCCTTGATAGTTGAATAGACAATAGGCAACCGCATCAGCTTTGGATTTCTCAGAGATTTCATTCTGGCTCATATTTACATACAGTGAAGTATGCCAGTCAGGAGGTTTGTTTCATCTTTGAACATAAAAATTCATCAGGAAACAAATAGTTATCTGCTTATACAGCAAATGGTCAGTGTAGGACCAGTTGGGTTTCACTCTTTGAATTACAAATAGGGAATTTACTTTGTTGGTCTGAACTACATAGGGTCCCTCAATTGCAACTTTCATGAGTGATAGTGAGCGTATAGAGGAGTAGTCAGCATTATGTTTCTAACTGAAATTCTTAATTATTATATCCCTCTGAAGTATTTTTCCTTCTAATATTTTTCCCTTTGCCTGGAAGCTCACTGGGCTGTGGTACCTAGGTCTCAGTGAGAAGAAAAGTGTTCTGCTGCATTTTTTCTGACTTTATATGATGCAGCACAGACTTTCACTAGATACATCTGGTATGTTTCACACACAATTTTTCTATTTTCCTACCATAACCTGTATGGACTACTTAGGTCTCAGATCCTTTTGCAGAGCTTTGCCTGTGCTGCACTTTGCACTTACAGCTTTCTTCAAGGACATACGGCATATTCATGCTACAGGCTTTGTAAGAATTCCTGAAAACCTTTACTGACTTCTTTAGCAATACCCAAAATAGACAGTTTTAGCAAACTATGAATCATAACTGCAGATACTGATTTTCCATCCTCCTAAGGACAGGAAATCTGTCTTTGGTAAGAATTCTCTAAGGCATCCAGAATATTTCTTCAGATTATCTTTCTTTCTTTGTAAAGCTAAAATAGAATTAATTCAATTACATATAGTTTCTGACAAAGTAGAAATGTGGGCTAGCTATCTGGAATTCCCTTTGTATTTAGCATTTATCTAGGCAGTATAAACAGTGGGGGAATACATTTAATCCTAAACCAAGTGCCTACGTGTAGACCTTTACTAGGTCTCCTTCAACTTTGAAGTAAACCTATGGAGACTAGCTAAGATATGCGTTTCCTTTGTAGACAGCTGAAGTTAAGTCAGATGTATATCAGTCCCACTTTTTTTCTTCACCCGGTTCTGCAGTCGGATACTTTTCTCTATAGTACACTAGTACGTACCTTTTTTTTTTTTTGTTTTCCTTTTTTTTTTTCATCCTTTGGCCCCAAATATCTGCAGAACATTTGGAGACAACAGATTTTCCCTGGGCTTTGATGAATCCTGTGTCCCAGGATGTTCCTTTCCATTAACATCCCAAACATCAAGCAAAAATTACTATTTGGTCCATGCTAACAGTACAATCAACAGCTGAAATACAGAATAAAAAAGTTGATAGTATGTAGAAAAGTTCGTACAGAGTCTGCAAGACAGGCTCCCTACACAGGCACAACATGCTTTTGCCAAAAGAACTAAAGCAAATTTGGATCAATCCCAAAATGAGACACTAGCATGCTGTAAGTCACTGTACCAGCATCCAGTATTGAAAAGAGAGGCACCACATTTCTCATTAGAAAAATCAAAGCAGAGTGCTGAGAATGATTATTCTGGCCATCTGCAACCTTTGTGGAAAAGGGCTATAATACGTGACTGTAAAAATAATTCGGTGATGATCACGATCAGACATCAACCACAAAAGTATCTACCTGAATAGTAGTCATTTCGTGTTTCTCGGGGGGGAGAAAAAAAAAAAAAAGGTTTCTACAAAGGATTGAGGAAAAAAAACAATCCTTCCCATAGATACAATATTGCTGATAGTCATACATATGAAAACGCAAAAAACATATGAAAAGGAAAACATATGAAAAAGAAAAAAACATGCTCATCACCTCTGAGAAGGACTGCTTCTCCCTTCCTGCTGGGAAAAACAGAAAGGTGATCCCAGATAGACAGATAGAGACCTTGAAGAGAATTAAGGACAAAGTGCAATTAAACAGAGAAATTTTCAATATTTTCATGACAATATTTTCCCCTGTCCTCTAGAACATGGTGGCTGTACTGAGGTTTGCCAGAAATCGGCATTAGTAACCCAGTAAGTTTCATGGTCAATTAATTTCTGAATAAAGGGAACAAGTTATCTAAGTTTGCTAACTAAGACATTTAAACTTAGCAATTGCTGCATAACATCCTTTCTATACTGAAGAATTCTTAACGTATCATTGGTACAATAAAACATGACTTTCTGTGTGTGGAAAAATTTGCTGAACATCTCTGTGTTTTTTATACCTCAGCTGACAAATGCATGTCATCAGCTGTTATCACATGTATTTAATTAATTCATAGACTATTGAATTCCTTGCCCTCAAAGATCATAGATTTTTCATACATTATTGGATTCCTTTAGTATTTATTTGGTATTCCTACCTTCTGACTTGTACTCAGTGATTCCTATTGTTTCTACTTCTAGTATACTGAAGTGATAAGGAAAAGTCTGAGTTTTTGTTTTATGCTTTTATTTGAATCATAGAATAGTTAGGGCTGGAAGGGACCTTCAAAGGTCATCTAGTCCAACCCCCTGCAAGGAGCAGGGACATCTCCAACCAGATCAGGTTGCTCAGAGCCCCGTCCAACCTGGCTTTGAATGTTTCCAGGGATGGGGCATCCACCACCTCTCTGGGTACCCTCTGCCAGTGTTCTACCACTCTCATTGTAAAAAATTTCTTCCTTTGGGGTAGGAGAGATTGATGATTAAGTTTCCTTTATGTCATTGCAGAATTGTTAATTTTTTTGCAACATCCTTTCCCATGTGTAATTTCGTTCTGTATGGATCTTTTTGGTCTGCTGTTTTTGAAGCAAGCTTTCTGCAGAATTTAACAGAGCTTTACATCTCAGCCAAAGTACTCTAAGAAAGGATGCACAGCTTGAAAAACCTCTTCTGTAAAGACTGTAGATACTCATAATATTTTTTCAGGGAATCTATATGAGTTTGTGCATCCTATTACATTGCAAAAACTGTACTATTGAATTCATGTTTCTCTCATTTTAAATCTTCTACTGACTATCTGTGCTTATGCCAAATACAAAAATAATCATGAAGTTTTTTCTGTCAATGACTTGAGGAAATTATTTTAGTGACTGGAAGCCACAATGCTATTGAAACAACATGGGAACAATTCTGGTATTTGCTGGAGGGAGAAGAATTGTGCTGTAAGAGCTGCTACAACAGCTTGCCTATAGACCAGTGGAATAACTAATGGCTGAAGAGACCTTAACACCTTTGAATTTGCAGTGGTATTAAGTTGAAGTCCTAAAAGGTTGTCTCACTTAGAAATGTATTCATTGTTATATTTTTTAATTTGGAGAAAGGCATAGCGTATTTTTAATTTGGAGAAAGGCAAGCTTTCTGTTATGGTGCCAATGTGTAGAAATTGTGTCAAATACACACAAAACCACACACTCCTAGGCTGTGAGTGGAAAGCCTGCCACACCATGGTCTGCACCATGGGCTGCAGGGGAATCTCTGCTCTGTGCCTGAAGCACTTTCTCCCCCTTCTTCTTCATTGACCTTGGTGTTTGCAGAGGTTTTTTCTCTCACATGCTCTCAGTCCTCTCTCCCAGTTGTCGTTGTGCAGTGTTTTTCCCCCTTCTTAAACATGTTATCACAGAGGCACTACCAACATCACTGATGGGCTCAGCTTTGGCCAGCAGTGGGTACATCTTGGAGTTGACTGGCACTGGCTCTGTCCAACATGGGGGCATTTCCTGGTATCTTCTTACAGAAGCCACCCCTGCAGCCCCCATCCTCCTCCATTTTTCTCATCAGGAAAATGTTTTTATCTTTGGCATTTTTTTAAATTTATTTTAGAACAGAAGAAAACTTACATTTTTTCTTACTTCTCCTTCAGAAAAATTAACCACACATCTGTCACTTCTTCTATAAGAACAACAGAGATAAAATGGCATTTATTTTACATTTTACACTAATGTTTTAGCAATCAATATAGAAAATAATTGATTTTTTTAATGAATTACATATTTCTCAGTTTTCTTTAGTATTGTCCACATCTAATGCTTATGTCCACATATGAATTTTCTTCAATAGTTCATTACGTGCATCAAGAATACAGATAAAGTATGTTTTATTGCTTGTCATGGCTCAGTTTATAAAGAAAGCTGGAGCTTCCCAACCTTGTGCAGGATAATTGTCTCTTAAGTACTATCAATTCTTGGTTGTGTGGCTGAGTTACAAGAGTCAGACACAACTTTCTCTTTTTGACAGATCCCTCATTCATGTCTTATCTCCAAATGTGTGGGACAAGTTCAATGTAATGTGGAAAGTAAAACAAGTTCAGAAACACTTCAGAAAGTGAATGTCAGCCATACAAGTACGTTCCATAATGTAATGATTTCTGTAATATAATATTATTACTATATTACATATTTTACTTGATACATAAGTACAATGCTGTGCTCTATTTCATTATTTTGTACAATGACGAACACAATATGTTCTTGTTTTATTTAGTGAGGGGGGGCCTAAGGTGGCAGCTTCTGTAGGAAACTGCTAGAAGTCGCTCCCCTTTGTTCAGTGGACTCGGCCGGGCCTAGGACGGACCCGCTGCTGGCCAAGAGAGAGACTGAGTAATCTGGTCCCAATCAGGGCTAAACCACAACACAATATTACACCTTGGCATCTAAAATCCAGTATTGTTTGTTTAGACATGGTAAACAGGAAGCAGAAAGGATATTTAGACCATTAAGACCAATGCCTAGCTTAAAATGTCAGCCTATGATTTTTATTATTACGTGGCATGTAATAATCAACAATTATGAAGGCCAACATATGGAATCTTAGAATTTTGAAGACTAGATCACCCATAAAAGAAAGATTCATTTTAAGCCAAATTCTCATGTAAATTTCCTAAGAAAACATTCTAGGAACTATTTGATGTGTCAGCTTTGCTTGTTATGCACTCTTCATTTACAGTGACTCTTCCTTCATAGATTTTCAGAAACCTTGATTTTGCTACTTACTATCATCAGGTTACATTGAAAAGCTTTTATTTTTTCTCCCCTTAAGCCTCTATCTCCAACTTCCTTGTTTGAGGAAGTATAAGGAAAACTGAAAGTGTTCATTTCTTCCAGAGTTACTCTTTCCTCTTCAAACTGCTGCTGTTTTCCTGTGGGAGCTCTCAGATCAACACTACATTAGATGCTGGTTTTAGACTCTAGCTTCTCTCTCACGTGCTTTCCTCCAGTCACAGTTGGTAGAAGATGAAACTGTTCAGTTTTTCTTTAGCAACATCTTCACTATTGTTATTATTCTTGAGTTTATAAACCAGTGCCAATGTCTCAAAAGGGGGATTAATCAGATTCTAAGATTTCAAAGTATCACAGAATAAGGAAACTGCCTTCAAAATAGCAGGTGAAGAATTTGAGTTCTTCATGGAAATCTCCAGTCGTTCTGATATCGCTGCAAAGTCTTGAACAGAATGTATAATGCTTTTATCTTATTCCTATATATTCCATCTGCTATCAATAATGGCAATATTTTACTACTTCTGTTGTTGACAAATGTTCTCAAAGCAACCAGTGTCTGGTACATTTGGTTTCTACGGTTTGTAAAAAGGAACAGAAGTTCTAGTTTTCTGACCTTAGTGTTTGAGAGTAAAAACATAGTCCCAAAGAATCTTCGTTTTATCATTTTTAAATACTAGATCTGGGGTTTTTATCTATTCCTTAACCTCCAGCAAGTAGGGAACATCAGGTGTTTTGTGAAGTCTACTGTAGTACAGAGTTTAAGCCAGTTGTGACCAATTTCTGACAAAGTGCATTGTCAAGACGTGATGCATTTTTGCTTTTGTCTTCTGCTCCGCCAGTTTACAGCAACAGAGTAGTTTTGTAAAGCTGTACTGAGGCTTTTGGCTGACTGCTTAAATCAGCTGCTCAGCTATTTAAATGAATCTTCATCAGCTCTCTTAAGGATTTTCAGATATTTTCCACAAGGAAAATGCCTCCTAGCACTTCAAATGCTCTTGATGTTCTATTGGTTTTCCTTTGTGCCTCTCCTCAAAATTTTTGCTTTATCCACTAACTTATTATTGGCGTAATTCTTTTTTAGGACATTCAAAAGTGCCAGAATGCCACATAAACATAATATCTTCAATATCCCTCACTCTCTTTCCTCTTTTTCAAATATTTCTCCTCCTTGTTTTTGATGTTATTCCCTTCAGAAATTGCTTTCAATTGGCTCAGCTTTACTCTTTTCTCTAAAAATCTTGCCTCGAGCCTTCTACTCACATCATTCAGTGCAGACATATAAATAGAAAGAGACGGGCAATGGTAAGATACAGACTTCAATGACTTATAAATAATGGAGGAAATATTAATGGGTATAACTCCGTGATTTCATGAGTTTGTGTATACTACAGCTTAATTAACTTCTGCTACGACTCCTTCAAGTTTAACAAAATGTAACATATATCACAGAGTCACACAGAAGCACTCAATAGTTGAGGCTGGAAGATGCCTTTAGACATCATCGAGTCCAAATCCCCAGTTCAAAGTAGGTTCAACCACAGCAGGTTGCTCGGGGCATTATCCAGTTTGATTTTTAATATCTCCAAGGATGGAGACTCAACAATCTCTCTGGGCAATCTTTTCCAGTGTCTGACCCTCCTTACATTAAAAAAAAAAATAATTCTTATTTTAGATTGAATTTCCTGTATTTTGATTTGTGTTCATTGCCTCGTATCCCTAGATATTGCTGAAAAGAGCTATCTTCTTTACCCCCTCCCATCAGGTATTTATACACATTGACAAGATCCTCCTGAGCCTTCTCTCCTCTCTCAGCCTTTCCTGATATGAAAGATGCTCCAAAGGTTTAATCACTTTCAGGCTCTTCAGGGACCTCAGATACCCAAAGGCAGATCTTAACAGTGAAGACTGAGGCAAAGAAGTTATTGAGTACCTTGGCCTTCTTTATAACCTATATTACCAGTGTACTCTTTTTTGGGTGAAAAACTGGCTGGATGGCTGGGCGCAAAGAGTGGTGGTGAACAGAGTTAAATCCAGCTGGCAGCCAGTCACAAGTAATGTTCCCCAGGGCTCAGTACTGAGGCCAGTTTAATATCTTTATCGATGGTCTGGACTACGGGATCGAGTGCTCCCTCAGTAAGACTGCAGATGACACCAAGTTGGGTGGGAATGTTGATTTTCTTGAGAGTAGGAAGGCTCTACAAAGGGGTGTGGACAGACTGGATTGATAGGCCAAGGCCAACTGTATGAGGTTTTAAAAGGTCAAGTGCCAGGTCCTGCACTTGGGTCACAACTACTCCATGCTACAGGCTTGGGGAAGAGTGGCTGGAAAGCTGCCTGTTGGAAGAGGACCTGGGGGTGTTCGTTGACAGCCATCTGAATATGAGCAAGCAGTGTGTCCAGGTGGCCAAGAAGGCCAATAGCATTCTGGCTTGTATCAGGAACAGTGTGACCAACAGGAGTAGGGAAGTGATTGTCCCCTTGTATTCATCACTGGTGAGGCTGCACCTTGAATATTGTGTTCAGTTTTGGGTCCCTCACTACAAGAAAGATATTGAGATGCTGGAGCATGTCCAAAGAAGAGCAATGAAGCTGGTGAAGGGTCTGAGAAGTGGCTGAGGGAACCAAGATTGTTTAGTCTGGAGAAAAGGAGACTGAGGAGAGACCTTGTTGCTCTTTACAACTACCTGAAAGGAGGTTGTAGCAAGGTGCAAGTTGGTCTCTTCTTCCAAGTAACAAGTGATAGGACAAGAGGAAACAGTCTCAAGTTTCACTGTGCTGTCCCTCCAGCAGATATTGGGTCTATTCATACAAGGCTTCTTCCTGTTTTCTGAAGAAAGACTCTATTTTTTCTTCCTGATCGGGTGATCTGGAACAGACATCCACCACAATGTTGCCACTGTTGGCTTGCTCTGTAACCCTAATACATCAATTTTCAGCTACATCTCAGGCCACTGCTCTCTGACATAAAGGGCAGTTACCGCTCCTAACCTTCCTGGACTATATACATCCATGGCAGTGCTCCAGTTGTGTGAGTTATCCCACCATACCTCTGTGAGCCCAATAAGATTGTATTCCAGCAACAGAACACACATCTCTCTATGTATAACGGCACAATCTTTTTTGGGGGGTGAATATATAATATTCCATTCTGCTATAATTTGATGTGGATTCAAATCAGTAAGGATCTTGTTTCTTTCCTACAAACCCCAAGATTTTATTTATGCTTGTCTCTCCCCACTGGAACAGATACAGACTCTACCACCTTCCAGCTGCCCGGTCATATATAATAAACTGTGCTCATTCACTCAATTTATCAGGATCCTGTAGACTATTTATCATAGGCTGTCCAAAAGAACCAACACCATAACAAGGTAGATTGACCCTGTATGACATTATTTTATCTTTCATCACTTCACTAATTTTCTTAGTGACTTGATAGAAAATGACCCATATTTTATAACACCAATGATAAAAATACACCAGTTTTCCATAATATGTAAGTATATTGCTTCATTGTTATTACTGTTTTTCGTATTGTGATGACCATTTGCAATGCCATCAGCCTGGATTGCTTCATCTGATCTTAGGTAGTTAAATGAGATGCCTAAATTGTTATCTTAGCTGTCTGAGACAGTTTACCTGATGTTATTATTTTATGGTAGCTTACTGCAATAATAAAGTCTGACAAGAGGGCAATGCTGATCCTAGGTGCTCTAAATTGTTCTCTGGGGAAACTTATGTCTCTCCAGTAAAGAAATACACACAGGTAGTCTAGAGATCTTTACAACAGCAGGGAAAATGGCATGAATCTGGGACATAGAGTCTAGGAGATCTTGTTAGCCTGACAAACATCAGCAGTGCGATAAAACCGGTGGCTTTGCATACACACTGTACAATGTGACTTCAGTCAGGTCTGAAATCCATAAAAAGTAAAAAATAAAATTTCTGTGTGCTTCACTTGCACCTTTTCCCGCAGTTTCTGCAAGCTGCACATTTCATTGCAGATTCTAAACAACACAGAAATTAGTGTGTTTCTTCTTTACTGGAATGGTATCCTTTAAATCATCACTGAAGAAAGACCCATAAAGATTTCAAAGCTTCTTCACATTTTTTTCTGAGTGCCTCCTTGAAAGATCCATAGCTCTGATACTTGCAATACTAATTCTATTTCAGATATTTCAGTTGGCAGCTTATTTTTCCTACTTTTATTCCCAGAGAAGACATAGCCAGGTATTAATCCTGAAGTTTCTTCTTTCAGGATTCAAAGAAGTTAAATATCTAATATCACAGAACCATCTGAAAATTTAACCCAAATTCTTCTGGGTGTCAGAATTATGTATAAGAACCGTGTTGCTATAAAATGTTTGTGAATTAAGGCATATATCTTGGACTATGGAGTATTTGATTTTAAGTGAACTAGAAAAGAAATGTTGATTCTAACTGAAAGAGACATGATAATCTACCAGCATGCATTCTTTTGAAAATACTAGCTCTTGGCAGGTATAGTGGTTGGCTGTCTATTGAATTTGGCCTCAGGATATCCATCTTAGGCAGGGAACTTGCAATGAAACCAGACATTAGGTTTGCATTCAATAAACAGAGGAGGCAAGACAGGTCACTCTTTGGTTCTGGACAGCATAATTGCATCCCACAGGACAGCAAAAATTCTGGTTATTCCCCTCTCCCCATGAGGAATCTAGAGGCTATGCTCCTCTTATTAGCTGTTGTTAGACTTTGTCTGGTACTTTGCCAGGATTCTCTATTGTCTCATCGTGTACACTCACGTAAATAGAAAGAGATGGGTAATGGTAGAACACAGACTCTGGTTACCTGTAAATAGGGAAAATACATTCCATCATAAGCCTTATAAAGTCTACTCAGTGCCCAGGGCAATGAAGCAGTTTGGCCTTCTTTATCCCTTTCTCCCTTCATTCTTCATTTTTTTAGTACAGTGGGTCACTGCTTCTCTATGCTGCTTATCTGAAGAAGAGGATGTAGAAAAAAACAAACCTGTTTCTTCAGCATTCATATTAATCTTCCTTATCTCCTCACCCACCAACCAAGTCTGATAATTGTAAGGCATCTTGCCACATCAACTGTCCATTTTCCCATATCAATTCCCAGGCATAGTTTGAGCTGCACTGAAGATAAACTTGCTAGTTCCTTCTACATGACACCATGACTTCCACAGAACTGGCAAAAAAAAAAGTGTATCTTAGTCATAAACTAGAATTCACCAAGTCAAACAAAAGGATCTTTATTTTGTCCTTTGGTAATTATTTTTCAGCTAGATCAGTTCCCCAAATCATATTACAGTACAAGCTGTTACACTAGCAAATAAAAATATAATGACACAGAGAGGAAAGTGCGGACTATTCTGTTTTTTTCTCTGAACAAATTTTGACCCAAATAACCATCAAATTACAGTTTCATGTTTAATGTTACTGCAAGCTTCTTTTCGTGCCTGTGGTCTCTTCTGCAGCAAGATTACTTCTTAGATAAGGTATATGTTCTGTGTTCCTTCATCCTATGATTTTGTTTTTAATATTTTCTTTTTTTAAGGAAAGTTGAAGTATAACTTACATACACAGGTATGCATGCAAAAGAAATACCCTAAATACACAAGTATGCGCATGTATGATGGAAAAAACTACATTACTTTCTGGCAAATTCGTCTTTATTCTTTGTCATTGTCTTTAAACTAGAGATTTTGCGATTGACCATCACAGAGATGATCAAATGTAAGCCTCTCAGCAAGTGAAACTTTAAACATACAAGCCAAATGAGCAAAGATTTGCTACTAAACTTGTTGAAGCCTTCGGCTGGGTAAATGAGTGGATGCAGCAAGCAGTGAGACGACAGTGAAGGAGCAGCTGGAGAAGACTGAAGGAGGAGTAACTTCCTAAAGGGACAACAGTGATGAACAGCTCAGGGATCATTTTCTTAGCTAGTATTGCTTCAACTCAATAAAGCCCATATCAGCACAACCGTTCTAACAAAGAAAATATAAATACTGTTAATACACAAGGCTACAGCTCTGTTAAATACTGAGATAAATGCGGGTGTAAATTCTAAATATGAGCATAATACCCTTGTGCTTTTTAGTTTAATTAGCCCTGAAAGAAAATATAATATGATTTTGCTGAGTGGTGAATTTTGTAACTTTTGCATTCTGCAAAAATTAGTCTTTGATACAATCTTTATTAGATAAAAAGGTTAATTTAACTCCTATGGCTAGCACATACTAATTAATGTGCTAAAATCCTGCTGTACATTTACCATAAACTATCTGGTCAATGCTAGTGGCAATAAGTCCTGTCAGTACACATGTTAAAATTCACATTGTCCTCACAAGAATTTCAATGTGTGTTAGCTATCAAATGTTAGGTAGTATAGTGCATCTGTTCATTTTAACAAAAGTATGATTTATAAACATTTACACAGTGACTATATAATAGATACTAGAAAATAGTTATGAACCCTCTCTATATGCTACAAATCTAACAGTGAGAAAAGTAATTGCCACAATGTGCATTTCAAGAGATTTACAAGAATTACTGAGCCTTACAAGATTTGTGAAGAAAAAGAGAGTGAGATATCCTTTGCTTTAAGTTGCCATAAAATTTTTCCTTCCTTGTAGCCCTCTGGTGACATTTCCTGACTTTGGGGTTATAACCCACTGACAGAGAAACACTGACACAGAGTCTAAGTTGTAGATGTAGTTAGTACATTTCAAG
The DNA here is from genome assembly GCA_009806455.1 of Tetrax tetrax. Classification (NCBI taxonomy): domain Eukaryota; kingdom Metazoa; phylum Chordata; class Aves; order Otidiformes; family Otididae; genus Tetrax; species Tetrax tetrax. The sequence continues at coordinate 1,159,088 of WHYT01017456.1, read as the reverse complement.
ACCTCCAACACTTATTTTATTTTACTGAATGGAAAGTTTACATTGATTTCCTCTCTTAATTGATCTGTCTTTTGTGCTAGTGTAACAGTGAAGAGTGCTATTAAAAATCTTAAGATTATGTAGACAAAAGAAAGTCAGAAAGAGCCGCTATGTAATTCACAACAGTTTATGAACTACATGTACTGTATTCTGTATTTTTCCCAGACACTGCTGTGATAGCTAATGTCTCCCAATAGTGAGAGTGACACTTACTGATGGCATAGTTTTAAGTTAACTGGATTCCATTAGCAGATTTCTGTGTAAATCCCTAGGATGCATTGATTGATAACACAACCCCACATGGAATTTCAGTACAAAGCCCTCATGTTACTGCATATCACATTAACTGTACATCTCAGAAAGTTTTCCAGTAAAATTGAAAAAAAAAATGGTCAGTCCAATCTTGCTCTATATCTCCCCTTCTAAAGAGATTGTAGAACTTCATTTCTGGTGCCTAAGCAGTGTGTTTGGATTAATTGTGAACGCAATTAATTTGGACCAATGCAACTACCTATTGGTAAGTAAGATTGCTATTTATTTAGCTGGACTATATAGCGTTGCTGCTGGTAAATTATTTCCTCACATATATGGCCCATTTAGTCGATATCAAATATCACTGTTTTCAGTTCTAGAAAGTGCTACTTTCCGCATTTATACACAGATACAAACACAGCTACGAGATATGTATCACAAGACACTGTAATAAACCAGGGCTTAATCTATCCATGCTTTCTGTGTTTCAGATGACACTTGCATTAAGCATTGATCTTTGCTCTTTTATTAACTGATCAATATTCTGAGCTCTGTTGCTGAGACACATTACATTTAATTAATGTAATAAAGGTGAAATCATAGCCCCAGTGGAGTCAATGTTAGGACTTCTCTTAATTCAGGTTAGGAACAATTTCACCCAGTAAGTAGCTGATTGTTACTATTATGTAAAGGCAATTACTTGTTTAGGAAATAAAAAGTTGAAATACACTGCCTATTTAACATTGGGTAGCTCAATCTGTTTTTAACAGATCTAGTCTCTTAATGCTAACAAAGAGTTTGACTGGAAGATTTCCATCCATAGTATTAAACATGTTTGGGTTTGATCACTCCAGGATCTAAATTTAGAAGGATACAAAAAGTGAGTAGACATCTTAGACACTGACAAGTATTTTTGTTCTTTTAGTAGAACCACGTAAATAAGTTATCACTTTCTGTATGTGTTGTTTTGGGAAATGCAGTCATAAAAGATCCAGGAATGGTATTTCTTTGCTGTAGGACATCGTTAGTGCTACCTCTTTTAACTGTCCCGTGTCTAGCATTTATTACAAGCCACAAAGTATACTAGAATATTGTGGTAAATAAGCAGAATACAATCAAATTATTCTGTCAGCCTTTCAACTGTATAACTAGATTGTGGCCCTGTTATCTTCACATTCTATTATAATGAAACTTGGAGCAGCAAAGTGCAAACATCTATGAATTCTTAACTACAACATCTGTAGCAAACTGAAACAGAAATATACCTTTACATAATGTACGCATTAATCCAAGCTGCTGAGAATGGCAAACCTACAACTAATCAGAGCCCCAGACTTCTTAAGAAACAGCTATAGGCCAAATCTCTTCTGAACATAATTCTGTCAATTACAGCGCAGTTGCACCAAGGATAAATATGGCCCATTGTCACCGTGATTGATGATATGGCTAGACCAGGTCAGAGCTGGGTCATAACAAGAATGTTGTTTTTGATAAATCCTCTGCACTGACTTTCTCCCATGACATCCTCTTAAAATAAACCCAAAAGATCACACTTTTTTTAACATGATTTGTTTCATAAGGAGAAGGAAATAGTCAAGGAAAACAGACTCAGTAATGTTACTTTTTGCCTAAGGGAACTATTCACCTATTATAACAATAGGGGGAGTTGTTGATTTCGGCATGTACTTTCCACATTTCTATTTGCATTAATGAGACCTTTATGCAAAGTCCCAGGAGTATCAATGGGAGAATAGATCATTAAGAGCCTGATAACTCTATTTGTTTCTGTATATGAACTTCCTTGAGCACCTGACTTTAAACCTGACTTTAAATCGAAGGTAGCTGTAACTTCTTGTGCTGAAAAAAAAAATAATGGTTTGGAAGCTAGTATCATTCACACCAAAGAAAGTATTTTCTCCTGCAAGAAATCTCAGGAAAATGATATTCAGTAGTCTTATATTTTACCACGACACTATGATCGCCTGAAACAGATGGGTTATAGCTCTGGCTTCCAACACTCGGTTGCTACCAAATTCATTACCAATTTCAGATTTTGTTTCCGGTACAGCTGGCCGTAGACAGTACCACACACTTACAGTGTTTTTCAGAGTGCTTGTAGTTTTGTTGCACACTACTTTTTTTTTTTTTACAGGAAGCTATACTAATTGGCACGAAGAATATTCTATTCTTTAATTATATGCTGATTTCTTCTTATGTCAACAATTCTATTTTTTGTCTAATAGCAAATTCAAACTAACCACAGTATATTTACCCAGGTCAGCCTGTTTGCCCTTTTAGTATTAGCCTAATACTGTTTTTCATCCAATCCTATGGCATTTCTTAAAGACTCTTGAAAAAAAAAATCGTAACATCTATTGTCTGCAGAGATCTTTATTAGAGCTAGCTCTGAACTTTATGAAGCTAAGATATCTGTCATTACTGGTAAGCGTTATTGCATATAGCACCCAGACACTCACAGCAGTTCTCTCCATGTCTAAATTCTGCTCCTGCTCCCTGAACAGATACACTTAAAGTGAAGTTGTCTGCTCTGTGTTTATATATCTCCCTCCCAATATCACACTTCCAGTTTTCTCAGGGCTTGTACTCCTGTCCCCTTCCATCTTCAGGTGCAAAACCTGAAAAGTGGGTTGCACACGTTGCTGCTCCCCGTTGCTTTTCATTAGAGCTGTGACATTCACTGTCCACAAGGTAGTTCTCTAGCATATCTCCGTAAATGAGACTAGCATAACAGCTTGGGCAGGAGTTTTTGTTCATTTAAGACATTTTGATTAAAAAATGTTAAAGAGAACTTGGATAGCTGAGCAGAGGGAGAGGAGGAAAAAACAGCCTTTGATAAAGGGGAGGTGATGAGCTACGGGGAGGAAAGAGTAAGGTAGCTAAGCAAAAATTATCACCAGGAATAACTGCAGATATAAAGTGCTCTTAAATTCTCTTTGTCAAAAACAAGAGTGCATTTACCCCTCTTCACTGTCCACAAATAATCACTTAAATCGAATTTTATAGAATTTATCATCCTTTGATCTGCACTTCCCACGGGGTTTCACGTCTGTTAAGATGTGTTTATTTCTGCCTGAGGCAGATAAAATCTTTGGATTCAGGATGAGAAGCAGAGTCAGAAGATAAACAGGTTCCCATGACTGCTAATGACATAGAGATGAAGAATTTTGACAGTAGCAGCAAATCAGAAAAGAGGCATTTATTTGAGAACAAGAGATTAAATTTGTAAAGTGAGTCTCTGATGACAAAAATCTTAGTGTACATTAAATGATTCCCAACACTAATTAATAATGACCTCAACCAATCATAATAAATGAATTTTAAGATATTTCATTATTAAGATACAACTATTCAGCAATTTGAGAAATTAAATCTTTAATTCTCAGCGACTTTGCCAATGACACCAAGTTGTGTGGTGTGGTTGACATGCTGGAGGGAAGGGATGCCATCCAGAAGGACCCGGACAAGCTTGAGAAATGGGTCCATGCAAACCTCGTGAGGCTTAACAAGGCAAAGTGCAAGGTGCTGCACATGGTTTGAGGAAAACCTGGTATCAATACAGGCTGGGGGACGAAGGAATTGAGTGCAGCCCTGCCAAGAGAGAATTGGGGGTACTGGTGGATGAAAAGCTGGACATGAGCCGTCAGTGTGCACTCACAGCCCAGAAGGCCAATTGCATCCTGGACTGCATCAAAAGGACTGTAGCCAGCAGGTTGAGGGAGGTGATTCTGCCCCTCTACTCTATTCTGATGAGACCTCACTTGGAATACTGTGTCCAGCTCTGGAGCCCCCATCATAAGAAGGAAATGGACCAGCTGAAGTGGGCCCAGAGGAGGCCACAAAGATGATAAGAGAGCTGGAGCACCTCTTCTTCAAGGACAGGCTGTGAGAGTTGGAATTGTTCATACTGGAGAAAAGCAGGGTCTGAGGAGAACTTACCGTGGCTTTCCAGTACTTAAAGACCTTATTGTGGCCTTTCAGTACTTTAACGTACTTAAAAGCCTATAAGAAAGACAGGGACAAATGTTTTAGCAGGGCCTGTAGCAACAGGACAAAAGATAATGGTTTTAAATTAAAAGAGGGTAGATTTAGACTAGACATGAGGAAAAAATTTTTTGCAATGAAGGTGGTGGAACACTGGAACAGGTTGCCCAGAGAGATGGTAGATGCCCCATCCCTGGAAACATCCAAGGCCAAGTTGGACGGGGCTCTGAGCAACCTGATCTGGTTGGAGATGTCCCTGCTTATTGCAGTTGGGGTGGACTAGATGACCTTTAATGATCCCTTCCCAGCCAAACAATTCTATGATTCTACGATTCTATTACGAGCTCTAGTAGATCATCGCTGCAGATGATCTGGGACATTATGACTGTGTGGCATCTCACGGAAGCTGTACTATCCAACTGCACAGGATGCCCAAACTGCAAGCAAGGCAGTCAGTCAAGGTGCAGGCTGCATCTACCTCCACAGCTGACACAGATAATCCTCAAAAACTGTTCACACTCCCGTGTCTCTTTCAAGGGTGGGTTAACTGAGTTGCAGGATGCATAAGAAGATAGATCATTCACACCTCAATAAAACAAAGAAATTAAAGGCTTAATTTTCTTTTTGTTTTTGAAAAAATCCATACTTCCCAGTAAAATGCCTTGAGGTTCATGTGACATCACAGTGGTCCTGTGACACAAAACAAAATTAAGGTTTTCCATGCTGAGAATTTCCTTTGGACATGCTGGGATAGGTGAAAGTTTTCCATAGGATGTATATTATTCACAATTTCATTGTTGGCAAAATAAACACTTAATTAAAAAAAAAAAAACAGAAATGTATATTTTTACATTTCTAACATGACGATTTCTGAAAATCTTCACCCAATGGGAATATGTTATTTCCATTTTATCTCCATTTAATCTCCAAAGAATTACCATACTAGTCCCTGTATGGTCGATGGAAATCTGACGTTTATTTCAGCTGCCAAAATATATGAGTTCTAGAGCTATCTCACCTGATCTCAGTTTACCTCTCCTAAGAAGCAGGGATTTTTCACTTGTTCTGTGTCATATCTGTCAGTCGTAAGCAGGTTGAATAATCTTAAGTGGCATCAGGTGCTTCTGATCAGGCAACTGAATAGAACCCTCAGTCCTTAAGAACAACTAAGGGTTAACTAACCTTAAAAGCAACTAAACTCACTGTAAAGAAGGTATAAGGGCAGGATTAAATTGCCTAAGCATTGACATCTGACACAATTTGAGATATCCTAAGGCACCTGAGATAGGTAAATAGGACACAGGGTTTGCAGAATTTTCAAAGCAGTAGCTACAAGCCAGTGTAACCCATGGCATGAAAAATGATGTGTACCTTTCCAGAACTGATCTCACTCTTAATGCTGATGAGCCACAACTCTCTTTACACTCTATTTTTTGTACAAACTAGATGTGGTGTGTGTAGACGCAGTCACTACATTGCAACAATACAAAGTTAGATGGACTAAACCCTGATTTTCTGGAGAGATACATATACTTTACAAAGCAGTTTATCTCATCCCAAAAAGCCACTTCATCTAAATCAGGCTCTTTTTTTTGAGTAATTAATCTACTTCTTTTTATTGATTCTAAAGAGTGCAAAGGGTACTACTTCAGATATTTACAGTGTAGATGTCTCAAGTTCACTGAAAATTCTGGAGAAAAAAAAAAAAAGGAAAAGCAATGTTTAGTTTTTTTTTCGAAGAAGATCTACTGATACCCTTTCATCAGACAGTCCTGGGCTATGAACTGGGAACCCTACAGGAAAACTAGAAAGATTGGACAGTATTCTTCTTGCTCAGCATAAGGCACTTGAATGTGTTTACACTTGTTTGGTATTTCCATTCTGCATGCCATAATAAGATGTCAAAAATCTCCCTATGTTTCCCCCAAGGAGTATAGGACAAGGTTCAGCTATCTCAACGTTGCACCTACTTAGCCAAAACATACAGAGTGGCTTAGTTAACATGACAATAGCTGGAAGCCAGGTAGATTAGCCAAAGGCAATTCAAATGCCATTAGTCAATTGAATGTATCTAAGTTCCTGTCACAAGCTTTTTGTTTTATTTAGGGCCACAGGACCTAAACAGTATGAGCTGGGCTACCTAACTTTGATACATCTCAGTCAAAATGTGTATTGGCACTTAAACCTTTGGGGATTTTTAGTTATTGTCCAGTTTCATGTTTTCTTTGTAAGTAACTTATGATGTTAGTTATATAGTTACCTAAGTTATATCGTTACTTACAATCATTTTACTTCATTATTTGAGGAAAGTCCTTTTACCATCCAGTATGCATTAAAAAGAGGAGTGTAGATGATGATAATCAGAATACAAATCATTTAGTGTTTCAGCTTAACAGACTGACAGATTTTCATACAGGACTCTTTTTTTTTTCTTTTTCCTTTTAGGTTTGATGATATATTCAAGTAACAGAGATGAAGCTGATTTCTGTAGTTTTAGAGATATTATAATTTTTTAATTATAGCATTCAATTTCATGTTCCAGAGCTAAATGCTGCAGGTAGCATCTCTCTCCATAATGCAGGATCTCCAAAGACTAGTTCAGAACTTTCCAAATATGTGATCATAGGAACAGAAGGTGATTGTTCTGGCGTTTGTTTCTGTTATGTACAGCAACCGTCTGAAGACAAACTTTTTTTTCTTTTTCCCCTGCGAAAGGTGGCAGAGGGAATCTCAGTGGGACCTGGGATCACTCCCAGGTACTCTATGCTGAAGCAAGAAAGCTGGCATAGATTTGGATAACAGCTCCTGAGCTCCGTAATTTATACTAAACAACACAGAGGAAAGTTGCTCTTACTCTGGTTTCTTAAAACTCTTCTGAGACACAACTCAATGTATATTCTTAGTATTTCAAGCAAATTTATACTTCTACCTCTGACTAGGTTAATTGCAACTGAAATCCACCTATAAGAAACTTCCTTTATATTTTTATTTAAATTCATGTTGTGTTTATGTCCATGCAGTCCATGCCACTCATGAAAAACTGCAATGGAAATTGGGATATACAAGGTGAACAATATATAACACATGGTTGAAGTTCCTGTTTTATATAAACCTGCATATTTCATGATGTAAGTAATGGAACATTATGTTATGTTATGTTGTGACCACATATGCAAACTCCTACAAGCATACATACACGCAGACAAAATAGACTTAAATTCTCCCATTTTATCTTTAGATCAGACACTTGACTGACAAAAGGAATTGATGTCGTGCTCTTGTGGTGTATATGATAAAGTCATTTTTAAATACAAGTGTAGAACCTTAGCATGTTGGCATGAATGTTATTACTGGATGACTTCAAAACAGTATCTAATACAAAGCTGACTATTTTTGGTGGCCCTATGAGTCACGGAAAAAGTCCATAAATTGATGAGGAGAGAGAAAAGAAAGAATTTGAGGGATAGTTCACAAAAAAAAAGATACAACACAGAATATCAGTATATTTGTCCAGAATTTTTAATATAATACTAAGTGCCTTGGTTTGGTTCTTCACTGGGTAAATGAGCAATGGGTATGATGGGTTGACTTACGGCTAGCTGCTCTATCACTCGTCTTCCGTCAACAGGACAGGGGGAGAAAATACAACAAGAAGCTCATGGGTGAAGACAAGGGCGGAGAGATCACATACCAATTATCATCATGGGTAAAACAGACTTGACTTGGAGAAAATAATTTAATTTATTGCCAATTAAACAGATTAGGATAATGAGAAATAAGAGCAAATCTAAAACAATCTTCCCCCTATCATTCCCTTCTTCACAGGCTCAACTTCACTCCTGCTTTTTCTGTCTTCTCCTCAGGAGCAGTGCAAGTGAACAGGGAGTGGGGGTTGTGGTCAATTTATCACAAGTCTGCTGCTCCTTCCTTCTCATGCTCTTCCCCTGCTCCAGAGTAGGGTCCCACACATGGGAGATAGTCCTTCATTAACTTCTCCAACACGAGTCCTTCCCATGAGCTGCAGTTCTTGAAGAACTGCTCCAGCATGGGTCTTTTCCACAGGGTGCAGTCCTTCAAAAACAGACTGTTTCAGTGTGGGTCCCCCAAGGGGTCACAGGTCCTCCCAGAAAGCTTATTCCACCATGGGCTTCTCTTAATGCCCACAGTTCCTGCCAGGCAGCTACTAAAGAGCAGACTCTCCAGCTCTCCACAGGGTGCAGCTTCCTTCAGGGCACATTCACCTTTTCCAGCATGGAGTAGTCCATGGGCTGCAGATCATAGAATCATGGAATCATAAAATTGTTAGCGTTGGAAGGGACCTTTAAAGGTCATCTAGTCTGATCCCCCTGCAAGGAGCATGAATATCTGCTCCACTGTTAACCTCCATGGGCTGCGAAGAGACGGCCTGCCTCACCATGGTGTTCAACATGGGCTGCAGGGGAATCTCTGTTCTGTTGCCTGGAGCGCCTCTTCCCCCTTCTTACTAGCTTTGGTATCTGCAGAGTTGTTTCTCTCACATATTCTCACTCCTGTCTCTCAACTGCTGTTGCACAGCTTTTTTACCGTTTCTTAAATATGTTACCACAGAGACACTTCCACCATTGCTGATGACTCAGCTTTGGCCAGCAACAGGTCTATCTTGGAACTGGCTGGAATAGGCTCCTCAGGACATGGGGAAGCTCCTGACATCTTCTCACAAAAGCCACACCTGCAGCACCTTTCCCCCCAACCCCTGCTACCAAAACCTTGCCACATAAATCCAATACAAATGGAAAGAGCAATCCATCAGAAACTTTTCTGCTCCTGCATTCCTACGCATGACTACACCGTAAGCTGTGGGTGTTCTGCCCAAAAATGCACAGGGCGAAGTGCAAAACTGTATTGAAGACCTTTGTGCTGACAGGATATACATCACAGGTAAGTGAAAAAGCAGGAGGGGAATTGTGGGAAAAAAAAAGGTGAAACACTGTAAGAAAAAAAAAAATTATGAAAATCCTTGCTTAAACATAGCTGAGTTGCAGCTCCACCACATCATAGAGGGAACGCTCACCATCACAACAGCTTTAGAAAAGAATCAGAGTAGAGCACCAGACAATTTTATAAGATGTAATTATTTACAGAGTGCGGAGCATGTTTGAAGGAAGCTGTTTCTCTCGTGGTCATCTCAGTGGGAAACCATGCAGGTCTAATTAAAGCTGAGGAAAATATTTGCAGCTTAATTGATACTGCCCTCCCTGAGTTGCTATGTGGAAGACATAAATATGATACTTAGCAATTAAGTATAAATGGTAAAGTTAGTAGTGCTATTCACTAGAACATGAGTCGATCTAGTTTGGTGAGTGTAAGTATTTTCAAAATCTGTGTACAGAAAATATTTCTAATAGGTGACAGAAATTGATGTTTTGATGGAGGAGTAGTCAGGTAGCACCTAAAAAGTTATATTGAACAAAAAAGTGAGAAAACAGAACCTTCACTTTTAGAAGCGCTGAAGTTTCCATCTGTTGAAGAAAAATTAAGATCTGCCTAATGAGTGCAACCATCTTTATTTTTTCTGCCCCCATACTTGGAGTATATTCTATATCAGAGGTACAGTCTTTGGTGTGCAACAGAAACTGACCCTCTGCCTTGCACATAATATGTTTTAGGAGTCAGATTCTGTAAAGAAGGAGAATATAAAATGTTCATCTTTACAATTTTTAGTTTGTGTGCAGTTTTATGTCAATTTAGCTATTTTCGAAGGTATTTTTGATTTTTTTTTCTCCTCATCAAGGCAGCAATTTACCTGGCTGCCCACTGAGTTGTTCCAATTAACAGACATCCATTGCATTATTTGTCTTGTTAATTTTTATGCCATGAAGGCCCAGTCATTAGAGCTCAGGCTTTGCTTCTCCATGACGAATATGTAAAGGCTCTCACCTCTTAAACCCAATCCTACTCACTTTTTAGTTAGCTTAAGCAACTGATGAATAGCCATGCATTTTAAAGCAGGTTTTTGAACTGAATTTACCTAGCTTCAGCTCATATTTTGTACCTTTGCAGTGTCTGCAGTCTCTAGACCTGCTTCACAAACTGGAAAGCAGATAGCTTCGAAAGCGAGTTATTCCAATTTCTGCTTTGACATGAGGAGTGAAATGCACTCACCTTGATTATTCTGTCTTCTCTAAACACAGCACCCAGGAAAGTCAATAGTTCCAAGAATCAGAAAATGTTGCATTCACTGTGTACCAGTTCATCACGTTTGTTGCCTGAAATCCTCAGATTTTGCACAGCAATGAAGAGAACTCATTCAGTCCATTCAACCTGATCTCTTCTCTCCTATTGGATATTTAGAGGCTGCACCATAAACACAATAGGTTGAAAAGGTGAAATTTCAAGTAATATACGGTAGACTATAAAAGATTATTATTATGTCTGTCACTAAAAGGCAAAGTGCATCCCTCGTGCAATAACACCTACACAATATGTTCGTAATTTTCATGACAATGCCGAATTCCTCTATGTTTGAAAGGCAACATGCACTCCCTCCTACCTCCTAATCTCCTTCATCTGAAAGAGAAATGTATTTTTAGCTGCCTCTGTGGGGCCTAAGGCATTGATTTATGAAAATAAGGTGGAAGAATTCATGAATTTTTTCTGACCTCCATCCCTCATTCCTTAGACATTTCTATTTTAAGATGTATAAAATGAATTGTCCTAATGTGGCGTATTATCACCTTGGTACTCTGTATTTCACATTACTCTAACATGCACACATACACTTCTATACACCAAAATAATCTGAATGTTACATTGTATTGAGTTTAAAATGTCTTTTCATTACATATTATTTTACTCTGATTTTGATATATGTTTTTTTGAGTCCTGAGTCTCCCTACAAATTCTCTTGAAAGACTGGAATAACTTCCTAAGGTACTCTATAAATAAGGAAAGACAATGCTGAAATTGTAGCAGTTTGATACAGAGTTCTTTATAACATAATCTAATGAAGCTAAACCAATATCTCATTTTGCTCAGCTCTTGATTTTGCAGTTAGAGTTCCTGCACTTCACATTCCAGTGACCTCCATCGCTCATACTAATTAATTCTTTGGCAGTGTTACTTATGCTTTATATAAACAACTTTGATACTATAAGTAGTTCTCCATCAGCAATATTGTTAAGTATTTTAAGATTCATATGGAAATAAAACTACAAATAAGTCTCATTCACAGTCTCAGATTGTGAGACCCCTGCAAGTGGCCCATAGAAAACCAGACTTCTTCATCCAAATGTACCAGAAATTGAGGGCATTTTCAAAGATTAAAAAGTCCTCTTTTAGCTCATATTTGAAAGAAAAATTATAATTTTCATAAATATATTTTTTCCAAGATCAAGTCATATTTTCCTGACTAATCTTATTTTTGATGGTTTTTTTTTTTTTTTCCAGTCTGAACTTTTGATAAATTGATCCGATTTTATGCTTATTCTTTCTAGGTGAAATCTGCCCATTTGCAAAGAACCATGAAAAAGGCAACACATCACTTAATTTTTACTTAAACTTCTGTTTCTGGTTAAGGTAGATACCTTAAGGTGTGCTGTCAAATTTGAGTGGATTTAAGCATTCTATTATCTTTGTGTTACATTTACGGTAGCTCTATGGTGAATTTTACCCTGTGATGTCATGCTGGGGGTAGCATTTTGGATACGGTGAGTGATGTCTTGAAAGTAGGAGGAGAGTTTCACTGTTTCATTTGCCATAGCTATTTTCTGAGTATTTTCTGCTTCCATCCAATATCAGTACAGTAGTTATACAGCAGCTAAGATTAACCTTTCAGTAGACATTTGGAACAAAGCTTCACCTTTAAGGCAACCAGGGGATGAAAACAATATAAGTGAACTGGCCAGCAGGTAAGAACAATGTTGACTCAAACAAATGTAGAAAGTCAAGTGAAAGGGCCATTAATAATAAAGAGACATCCAGAACAAATGTACTAACTTCACAGCTGAGACAACTTGTGTGAATAATAATATTACTGCTGAACTTTGTAGAACACATGGAGTTGTCCTTGAATTTACTTTTCTAAATCAAGAAAAAAATCCCTAAACCCACAATATCTTGCTGTAAAACTTTCTTGCTCTGCTAGTATGTATTTTCTAAGGCACATACATGTCACACATAAAGAAATTCCTGCAGAAATCTAAATTAAAAAAAAAACGACCACCAAAACCAACAAATTAAACCCAAATCAATAAATAGTCTTCTTTATAAAATAGAGATCCCTTTGTCTGAATATTGCCTTTACAGGCATTTATGCATTATTATTATTATGTACAAAGGGTATTTGCATCAAGGAAATATCACATTTCTTTAAAATCCAATGCTGTTAACTGTTGTGGTTTTGCTTAGTGAGGGGGGCCTAAGGTGGTAGCTTCTGTAGGAAACTGCTAGAAGTCGCTCCCCTTTGTTCAGTGGACTCGACCAGGCCTAGGGCGGACCCACTGGTGGCCAAGGCTGAGCTGATTGGGAGCAGAATGTCCCGTGATAGCGCCTCTGCGATAACGTATTTAAGAAAGGGAAAACAGAAAAAAAAAGAGAAGAGAAGATGTGACGAAGCTGAGCAAGGGCAGAGGCCCAGAGGGGGAGGCGCAGGCCTCCGGGGCCTTGCAGGCCTCACCCTCTGGCCTCTCGCCAGGCGACCGACTGGGCCCAACTCAGCCCAGTCTGGCTGCAAGAGGTGGAGAGGAGATGAGATGGGATGAATAATGTGAAGAGATCCTGAGAGGCTTCTGCCAGCCCGTTGTGAAGAACTTTTCTTGTGAGAGAAACAGCTGCAGACACCAAGGTCAGTGAAGAAGGAGGGGGAGGAGTAATGTGGCTCCTGGCCAAGATTCCCCTGCAGCCTGTGGTGAGAACCATGGTGGAGCAGGTTGTCCCTCTGCAGCCCATGGAGGTCCATGGAGGAGCAGAGATCCACTTGGAGCCCGTAAAGGACCCCGCACTGGGGGAGGTGGATGCCTGAATGTGGCTGTGGCCCGTGGAGAGCTCGCTGGGCCAGCCATTCTGGAGAGACTGCACTCCGTGGAAGAGATGACCCACGCCAGAGCAGTTTCATGAAGGACTGTGGCGTATGGGTGGGACCCCACACTGGAGCAGGGGAGGGATGTGAGAAGTTCTTCCCCCAACTGTGAAGCAGCGGCGTAAAACAACGCATAATGGACTGACCGCGACCCCCATTCCCTCTTCCCCCCTGTGCCGCTCGGGGGGGGAAGGTAGGTAATGTTAAGCTCGGGAAGTGGGAGGGGTGGAGGAGGTTATCTTGTTTTTCTGTCTCATTATCCTGTTAGCTGTAATAATAAATGAATAGTTTTTCCCCAAGTCGAGTCTGTTTTTGACCATGATGGTAAGGATTTCTCCCTGTCCTTATCTCAAACCTTGAGTTGTTTTTTCTTAAATTATCTCTCTTCTCTTAAATTATCTCTCCCTATTCTCTCGGAGGGTGGGGAGAGTGAGAGAGAGACTGCGTAGTCTGGTCCGGATCGGGGCTAAACTACGACATAACACATCCAGACACAGCAACAGAAGTTCTCTGTCCCTTTTTCTTCTATCTGCGGACTACAGTACACTTACTGCATTTGTTTATATCTTCTCTATGGCTACATCTCGCAGACTATTTTGTTAGGAACAGAAAACACTAGAAAATAATATCACAAAATTAAGGGCAATTATTATTTTAGTGTGGAGACATTATTAATGAATCAGCAAATCCAGCAGTTAAAAGTAAAACTCATGTGAATAGTTTATTCATGGTATTCAAAATAACTCAAAAATCATACAGAAAAAAAAAAAAAAGAAATCAACAACCCATTGGTTCAGAGTATATCATGCAGTGGAGATCATATGTAAATATGTCGTGCAGTTTCTGCCTGTAGTAGTAGGTCTGTGGGTCCTATGCTGTTGGTCTCTTTTCACATCTGCTTCTATCATTATTTCTAGGGCAAGCAGGAAAAAAAAAGATGAGTGATTCATAAATAGATCCATGTAATCAATTTTAAAAGGTAACTGCCAAATAGACTGCTAGAATTGACCTAGATTAAAAGTCTACTATACTCAAGAAAAAGGGATGTCACAGGGGACTACAAAATATTGAACAGTGTAAGCCACTGGGGCAACCATGAACTTCAGAAAGCTCTAGGCAAAGACTACATATTTTAGAATGCAAGCCATGGTATAGAGCAACGGTCTGCAATGGAAAAGGTGCAAACTATTGCAGGTATATAAGCTCATTGAAATTAATAATGCTCAGCATAGTATTTTACAGGCATATCCTATGGTTGGTTGCAGAATCAGGCCCTCACATCCTCCAGCAATGTATGAATCCCACTGCAGCAATGTATGAATTCCTTTTTTGCATTACTTGGTCTTATCTATTTATACATAAGAAAGGGAATTATCCTGGAAACCTGTGCATCTGATAAAATTGTAGAAGTTAGAGACTTAGCAAGCATTGTAGTGCTGTAGCTAAAAGCAGTAAGATACTTTCTGTGGATCAAAGGAAGCTGTTTTAAATAGAGCACATTTGTCCAGTAGTTTTTCATTAGTCCTGGTTACAAGAACATAAATATTAATTTTTTCCCTAATTTGTGGAGAAGGGGTTCTTGCACAGGTCTGCTGACAGCACAGAAGGATATCTACTGTCTTTCCTTTGGGACCAAGTCCCCCCTAAGCCACGAGTGCAATCCAGTGTTAAGGCGGCCTGTAATAGCAGGTTGCCGGTGATCACAATACATTAGTGATGTGTTTCTGAATGGTCAACAGCCATTGTGAGTTAATTCTGTTGGATCGTTTCATATTTTCAGCAGAAAAGACACTCCAGGAATTTTTTTCCTCTTCCTGGATACCTGCAATGTCACATAAAATTGAAATATTATTTAAAATATAATAAGGACTTGATAATTAAAATCTTTGATCATTTGGAGTGCTAAACCAGCACAAACTGCATTGGCTTACAATCTACCTCATTTGTACAGGGATGCCATTTTTGTTTTAACAGAACGTATCTCTTGAGAATAGAGGTCATTGGACTCTGGGTTACAACTGAGCTCTGCAGCTCTCCTCTTTCCAAAACTGTAGGACAAAATGAAATTAGAGAAATGTTTTAAGTCTCTACAGACACATTGTGCATCCTTACACACAATGAGAGCTTTACAACAAATAGAAACCTGAATTCTTCCCTCAAAACCTTATGCATTCAAATGAGATATTGATGTTAATGGTATAGTCGCTAGTGTTTTTCTGAGTGCTGTAGAGGAGACAGAAGTCCTTTTAGAAGGCAGTTAACATGTAAGGTCATCAGGAGGTGATTTAGCCCATCCTTCCTTGACTATTAAGGGAGCCAGGCATCACTGTAGACAGAAAATCTAGTCATTTTAGATACAATGAAATAAGAGATTAATCCAGATTGGAATATCCTCTCAGTGAGACTAATTCACAAAGATCAGTGAAAATCCTAGAAGAGTATGCTGGAAGACACTTTGCCAAGCCACTTTGCTCACTGTCTTGTTCTGAGGCAGGATCAAAAGCACGTAATGCCTGCCAGGTGTCTATTCAACTTCTTTATATAGGAATAATATTTCACAGCCTTCTTCCTGTTGCTATGAAGGTGGCTTAGTACTTCAGGTGGCATTATCTCCCTGTAAAGAGTGACCTTGGAAGAACAGAAGATTGAAATAGAAAAAAGACCTAGAAGATCCCAGAGTCCTGCCTCTGCTAGATATCAGGAAGAGGCACTTAGGGAAGAGCAAGCAAGCAGAGATTTTTCCTTGAGAATATTCTCCTGCTTCCAACAGTTTCCAGCTCAGTGCTTTCCTGAGACAGAGTCACTGTCTTTGTGATTAACTGTTATTATATTTCTCTTGCATGAGTATTTCCTGTCTATCCTTCAATTCATGTAGACTTTCAGCACCAACGGCATCCAGGTACCTCTTTGACCTGTAGCCACAGCTAGCTCATTTTACAAAAAGATAAGGTGGAATTACACAGGAATTTGTTGCTGAATCCAAAGTCGATCTCCAGACTTCTGAGTCTTATTCATAAGAAGTATTTTTTTTTCTGTCTTAATGGGACATAAACCAGCATTTTTACCTTTTCAGTCACCTTAACGATAAATGATACTAATGAAGGCCATTCAAAATGTTCCATATTTTCGATTCTGTAGTCAAGGCATCAAATACTAAAAAATTCACAATATCTTCACCAATAAAAGTAAATGTTATCTCCTAAATAAACAGAGTAGGAATGGTTTTTAGATATCAAGTCTTTCAGATAAGGTAATAATATTTAATTCAGTGGGTGAAACTCAGTGTACTGCACCTACCATATTAATTTTCTATTTTTACTTTCTATAGCAATGCTTTTGTACCTCCTAGATGATTTTAAAGTAGGAAAAGGAAATTTCATTATAGTTCACCTGCATTTGCACTGCATCTACAACTGGTTAGATAGATACCATGCCATCAACACTCAAAGACTCTTTCTTGTCATTTTGTTACTGATGACCTATATATCCTATCTTTCTTGAACTCTCAGTGTAGTTTATATCAATGTGTATCATTCACTTTTCAGAGTAGTTTGAAAAATACACCAACATCCCTAATTAATAGGCTTGAGAAATAATGCCTGAGTTTTCATTAACCAAGAGGGCAGAAAAAAGCCAATATTTATCAAAGATATTCCGGAAAATAGATACAGCTCTGAAAAACTGAACTGCCAAGAAATGTATTCATTATGATTCAAGAAATCAAGAATTTCTTTCTTTGGATGCAGACAGATCCCACTTGAGTGCATGAAATTCAATAATGAAGAATCTATTCTATCATTGAAAAATAAGGGATTTATGCATGAAAGCTCTCATTGCATTAATGAGAGTTGGCCTTCAATTGATTGGAAAATAGATTCATAAACTACAGACAGCAGCACATGAGAATTATATTTGTAACTATAAAGATTATATGATAATGTAGATATTTGCAAAGGAGTATGAGACCCATATAGAAAATATAATATTTATAAAAATAAGTAAAAGTGTGAGTCTAAGATACTCAATATATGAGGTATAGGCTAGAGAAAAGAAAGGAGGAGACAATGTTAGTTTAATTACAGCATGGCTAATTTGTGTGATGCTGTTAGTCTTTTCCATTTTAATTACATGTGGAAAAGGATCTCCAATTCAAAGATAAAATGGATATTTTATTATATAAAATACGTTGCTGAAAAGCTAAGCAATTATATTTAGTAATAAAATCTTAACATTCAAGAAGTTTTACAAAAATATTTGTGAAAGTCCTTAATGATTATATTGGAACTAAATAGACATATTTCAACATATATCAACATGTATTTCGTACTGTTATTATTTTAATATAGATTCCACTACTTCTTTTGATGATAGCACTAATATTTAGAATAATCTATTTACAATGTCTATAGACACTTTTGCTTACAATACGGCTGGGGTAAAACCAAATAAAAAAGATATGAAGATAAATAGTCTTTGCTTTAATTAGTTCTAAATCTCAAGTATATCAGGTGCCAAGAAACCTGCATAGTCAGATATTTTAGTATATGTTTAAGACAATCTAATGGCAAAAGGATTGAAAAAAACCAAAACTCATTGGTAAATAGGTGAACTTTTCTCCCTTAAAATTTTTCATTTTCAAAAGAATTAAAATGTCTAAAAAAAATGCCTATGTCTTAAAATAGTTTCAAATACACTTTCTCCTTACAGAGTATCTACCCCAAACACAAACAGTCTTTAGTTATTATCTGTTTGCTTTGTTACAGCTCATGATCAGTGAAAGGACAAATACTCAGCTGGTGTAAATTGTAATAGATCCACCGACTTCAATAGAAAATTACAATTTATGCCAAATACAGATTTGCTTCAAGGTCTATACAGCAAAGTTCTTTAGGGTATGTTGCTACCAAGTGTAAGTATTAGTTGCTATTAAAATAATTTATTCAAATTAGAGTGTATGACAGCGTAGTACTCTGAGCTTCCCACTACTAGAACTACAATGTAAGACGATGAGTGAGCAGGGTATATTGCTCATACATCAGGCCCCCAAAAATTTGCTGGTTATTAGCATAAACTATAGAAAATGACCCTTTTACCATGAATCCTAAAGAACAGTCCATGGGTTTGATTTATTCTAAAAGGACATGTATAACAATACTTTATTCTCTTTAGTACACATAATAATAGCATCATGCACTTCACTATTTGAAATTCTGTAGTGGTTTTAATAAGAGAATAATCTTCAGGAAATATACAGTTTAAAATATCATTTTATTATCTCTTTTTAAATATGTAGATGAGAGGTCGGGAGATGGAAAGCAGGAGTTCAGGCTGTAGGGAGATGGTTAGAAAGTATTGCTGAATCATCTACTTCATAAAAGCTAATCCTCATGTGACAGAGCTCCTTTAGTTCTTTTTTTTTTTTTTTTTTCCTGAAATGAATAAGAGGAAAAATTTTGCTTATTAAAAAAGCTTCACTTTTGGCAAAACAGCCAATGCTATAATCATAGCTCTGTGTTAACCAGATGGCTATTACATCAGCATTCCTAACTTTGGGTTTGGATTTCTGTGAGTCTTCTGTGAAACCCTACAAAACCCCCACAAAATGACAAAAAGAAACGTGAGTGTGTAAATAGAGATGTATCCTTTCTAAATGCTGGGAATAAGTTTTCATCATGTAGTTTTCTCTGTTTTAGCCTTTAATTCTAAAAAAAAAAAAAAAAAAAAAAAAAAAAAAAAAGACTGAAACAGTACTTAATCATCAATCACTAATCAGCTGTGACATGGAATGTGTATTCATATTCATGAGTCCTTTCCAATGTTCTAGGTCAGCTTCACCTCACAAGGAAAAAGTCAAACAACATCTAATTCAGGGACTGTTGCTGAAAGTTAGTGTGTGTAACCTTGCTTCCTTACTTTGTTATGTATTATTGTTGTCTTTTTCAGCCTAGCTAACAGGCTGTCCACCAAAAGTTCAACAATATCATCTGTCATTTCAAAGCATTCTGACATATGACTTGCCTTACCCTGGCAGAAAGAGGTGACAGATGATCTGAGACAAGCGTAATGGTGAACCACCTCTGTGTAGTCATTTTTAAACTCTCCAAGAACAACATATAGAAGCTGACCTCGGTCCATGACCTAAATTGATCTCACTAGCTAAATGGGGTCAAGCGTGGTCACTCCTGGGAAGGCGGAAGTGCTTCTTACAGCACAGCTGAAGCTTTACATTCCACAACCATGCAGGCAACCCAAACAGCTTGGAAGCAATTCTTAATGAGATCCTTCACTCTGAAGAAAAATCCTTCATCTGGAGATAATCACTCCAGGCTATGTTGTACCTATTCATCCCAAAGTGCTCAAAAAGAAGAGAAACTACCTCCGCTGGTTCCCCCCAAAAATTCCTTCAGTAGTTTTAACAAAATTTGGTTGTTTTTCAATGGAGGGCACATGGAGGAGGGCTGGATGATGCAATCAGTGCTCATCCTGCCTGGTCAGAGAAGCTGATGCTGAAGCTGGGAAGGAAATCTCTATCCAGAGCTCTCCAGCTCTAGTACAGAGAAGACATTTGTTGCCAATAATGTGACTGGAGAGTGAGAGCCAAAAAAAATACCAATCAAAATCCAGGTCAAAATAAAGTCCTGAAGAATTTTTTTTTTAAGAGAGCAAGGAAAGACTTTGTTTTCTGGGAATCTCCTGACCCGACTAAGGTGTCTGGTCCCTGTGTCCTATTCCTCTAAGATCCTATAGAGCATAAGAATAATCCATTCCTAAGCACTTTCTGCCTTGCTGCACTTCAGTGCTTATATTTTTAACAGCGCTGCCCTGCCGAACAATGGAAGAGTTGAATGCATTTCAGGTGCTTCACATGATACCAGAAAATGCTCCTCCCTGTGGCTGCATGGCTACATGGAAGCTTGCAAACATCCAGTCTTGTGCACCAAAGGATGCAGGTTGAATACTATCTGCTGCTGACAGCAGTAACATATGCAGAACAGTCAGAGGACTGGTACATATTAGGGAAACATTATTAACGATGTTAGAGACAGAATGACAAGTCTCTATATAACCAGAATGATCTATAAAGAAAGCTCTATGGCAAAATAAGCATTCTCTATTATGAGAATTATAATAAATATCTGCTTGATTTTTCTTACTCTTAAGCTGCAAATGAATACTCAGTCTTTGGAAAATGTGCTACATTGCTAATTTGAATTAAGGAAATTCTGTGTACAGGCAGCGTGGGCAAAGCTGTGTATGCTTTTGTAGATACAGACACGTACACATATATGCTCATACTTAGTGCTGACATTTCATGGAATTTCAACCATTCCAGACATTTGATTTTCCCTGTGCTAGAATTACTTTTCTGGAGTGAAATGTATTTTTCTTTCTTTTCCACATTTTCAATGTACATAATGAAATGATTCAAAGTATTTTCTGCAAGTTATTTATTCTAAATCCCTTTACATTTTCTCTGATAGTTTTCAGAGAAATTTGCTTTGCAAATCCAGTTTCATACATAAATACTGATTATGTGATTCCAATTAGTGCAGCCTCTAAACAATTCACAATGTTCAACATTATTTTATTTATGCTTGTGAGGGGAAGAAACATCCCTTCATTGTTTACAGTTGAGACAAGTGAGTCTGAGAAAGATGATTTGACAAAGCTCAGAAAGGAGCTTTGGTACAGCAGGAAACTGAGTCCAAGGTACCCGTCTTCCAAGTGAGGAACCTGAGCAATGGACCATATTGCCTCTCTGATTGCCTGAAATAGTACATCCCAAAGAACTGTTCGGAAAAAAAAACTTACTTGCGCATATTCAGAATTCCTATCAAACTTGTAGAAAGATTTTCTAATGTTTTTCAATGATGTCTATAAATCAAGATGTCATCTAGACAAATGATGACACATGGATCCACCAAATGGTGAGAAACTGTCATTCATTAATGCCATGTAGACAGACGGTACATTTGTCAGTCCAGAAGAATGAGACTAAGAGTCATCTATTCCTACAGCTCATTGTAATGACACCTTGTTCTGCCGTGCTTTTTTGCAGTTTCATTTTTAACTTCTATCCCCATCTAATAACACTTGCAGTGCTGCTGTAGCCATTTAAAGCTAGAGTTGAAAAATGATAAAACATTTAAATATAGTTAATGAGATACGGTACGAAGCAGTGATTATTTCAGCATTATTGCAAGGAGGCGGCACTTCCATTATAAGGATAGTTTCCCAAATGTCACAATGGCTTCGCCATTAATATTATCTATACATTATCCTGAATCATAGGTTTGAATCACAGCAGAATCTATATACAGTGATCTATTTTTTTTTTTTCTGTTACATGAAGCTTATTCTGGTGGAGTCTTCAATAGTACCTTAAAAGCAGATAACCACATTCTGCAGAGACTTCATAAATGTAATAGTTTGGGGTTTTTTTTAAGGTAAGGTCCTCACATTGCTGCTACATTTTTGTACATTTGGCTCAAAAAATGCTAAGGAAGAAGGTTGAGCCATCAGATGTATTATTTTAAGGAGTGGGCTCCAACGGCCACAGAAATTGTTCTATGAATCAGGATGTTGTTAGTTTCATTGGTCTGTAGTCAGATTGCTTAGCAGAGAGCCGAAGATGCACTTAAACCTCCCCTATGGCTATTATAAATATAAATATAAATAAAATAATATAAATTAAAAGGAAGATTGAGGCACTGAAGATATGTGTGCTCTGAATTTGTTTATTGAAACTGTAGAGAAGTCATCACAACACTTAGGTGAAGCAGCTCTAGCAAGCACTCTGCTTGGCTTAGAAATCATGACTGCCTCTCCTCATAACTGTGTCTTCTCTTGAATATGGAGCCAGAGACTGTCAGTTCATAAAGTACCATCTGAGTCACTCATCTCCCCTGCAGCAGGCTGCCTGAATACAGCTGTTGGCTTCTCTATCAGTAAAGTAAAAATACTAATGCTGCAGGATAAATAAAAGAATATGAAGTCTTCAGACAGTATGGGAGGTGAGTTACTAAAGACTGTAAGGCATGTCCACCTCACCAGTACCAAAATGATTATGATGGGAATCCAGTGCTAAGGAGCTACCCTACTATTCATAAACAAAATTTATTTTCCATTTGTTTTTGGAAATTACACCATATTCTTTTATGAGACCATTTCTTCCCAAAACATTTATTTGGTCCTCCCTTGTATCTTACTACAAGCTGATCTCCTACAGCTACTAGTGCCTTATCACATTGCTTCTGCTGGTATTGGTGACATAGATGTGATGGAGTTAGGGAAGAGGCACCAGAGTTGCCTTTTTATCTCAGTATAGTCTCTCTGCTGCAGTAGAGCATATTTTCTGTTCTGCGGAGCATCTAGACCATATACAGTGCCTTAGGTGCTTTCAAGATAAAGTTTTGAGAAAAATACTGAAGGGGTAAATCTTGAGCAACACAAGTCAACATTTTAAGCTACAACTGTCCCCAGCTTCTTCATTACGGACAGATAATCTTACCTCAATGATTTTCCAGTCTGCTATGACACTTCCACCTTGTTGTAACTATTGAATTTGTTGAAGTAGCAACAGCATAAAAACCTTGTTAACAAAGAGATACTGATAAGATACATCTGTGGGTCCTGAGGGAATTGGAAGTTGCCAGGCCAGAACTGGCCCTGTTTAACATCTTTGTCGGCGACATGGACAGTGGGATAGAGTGCACCCTCAGCCTTGTGGAAATTCCTGAGGTTTACATGGGCCAAGTGTTGACCTTCCCAAGTGCAAGGTCGTGCACATGGGCTGGGGCGATCTGACGCACAAATACAAGCTGGGTGAAGAGTGGATTTAGAGCAGCCCCGAGAAGGACTTGGCAATACTGGTAGACAAGAAGCTCAACTTGAGCTGGCAATGTGCTTTTGCAGCACAGAAAGCCAACCGCATCCTGGGCTGCATCAAAAAAAAAAAGCATGACCAGCAGGTGAAGGGACAATTCTACCTCTCTATTCCACTCCTGTGAGACCCCACTTGGAGTACTGCACCCAGCTGTGGAGTCCCAAACGTAAGAAGGATATGGACATGTTGGAGGGAGTCTAGAGGAGGGCCACAAAGATGATCAGAGGGCTGGAGCACCTCTCCTATGAGGACAGGCTGAGAGAGTTGTGGCTGCTCAGTGTGGAGAAGAGAAGGATCCAAGGAAACCTCTTAGCAGCCTTCCAATACCTAAAGGGGGCTTATAAGAAAGACAAACTCTTTAGCAGGACCTGTTGTGATAAGACGAGAGGTAATGCTTTTAAAACAGAAGGAAACAGATTCAGACTTCATATAAGGAA
The DNA here is from genome assembly GCA_009806455.1 of Tetrax tetrax. Taxonomy (NCBI): domain Eukaryota; kingdom Metazoa; phylum Chordata; class Aves; order Otidiformes; family Otididae; genus Tetrax; species Tetrax tetrax. Next base: position 1,135,417 of record WHYT01017456.1, on the reverse strand, counting down.
GGAATTTTTTCCAGTGAGGGTGGTGGAACACTGGCACAGGTTGCCCAGAGAGGTGGTGGATGCCCCATCCCTGGAAACATTCAAGGCCAGGTTGGACGGGGCTCTGAGCAACCTGATCTGGTTGGAGATGTCCCTGCTCCTTGTAGGCAGGGTTGGATGAGGCGACCTTTAAAGGTCCCTTCCAACCCAAACCATTCTGTGATTCTATGAAAGAGGTGATCCAGGTTGCAAAATATTAAATCTATAAATGTAGAATGCTTAATTTATAATACTCTTTACCTCTTAAGGTTTTCTTCAAAGCATGACTGGCTTGATTTGCAACATGCTTAGACTGATGTAAATCAGCAGTAGCTTCACTGGTCTCAATAAAGCTATATTGTTATAGTCAAAAAGAAGATTATAGCCACGTGTCTGCTACCTCCATGCTATATTGCATATGAGTTCTGATCTATCTGCTTTATAAATTATGAATGGAATGGCAATTCTACCTTTTATTAACACATATTTTACCACAAGTGCTGATTAGGGGGAGACATTTTCTAGAATTCCTTTCCTTTTTAAATTGCAAGGCAAACAGCTTTTCAGAACCGTTGCCCCAGGTTTAGAAAGTGACAATTGAAGAGGCACTCTAAATTCCCCATTGGGTTTGTCGGAAGCTTAAATAGGCAAGACATGCAAAGATGACAGTGAAACAAGCCAGAGTAGGAACGGTTTAGAAAGGGTAACTATTGTTCATTTTCCATCTTTTGATTCTATATTTTGGTGGGGTTTTTTATTGTTTTGGTGGTTTGGGGTTTTTTTCCACTTTTATATATTTATTTATTTTGGTGTTGATTTTTTTTTTTTTTTTTAATGCAAAGAGAAACTCTGAGATACGCTTTGTTAATGAATAATTACAAGAGAGCCCTTTTCTAACAGTTCAAGTAATACAATTATTTCAGTGACAAGGATGCAAGAACAAGTATTTAAAGTAAATTAAAATAAAATAAAATGATATAAAGAGTATAAAGAAAAGTTATGACTATGTGGACTGACAGTGAAAAGAAGCATGAACAGAGCAAGGTGAATGAAAATATTAATTAGAGACTGAAGGCATAAAAATTTTCTCCATTATTATTTTCCCCATTATTAGACGGAGGTGCTCTTGCTCCAGCTCAGAGGATTCAATCTGCTATAGTCCAAGGGGAAGCTATTGTCATCGCCGTGAAAACCTAAAGCAATTGCAGTATCAAAGCTGTTTGATCTGATGTGCCTCAAACTGTCTAAATTGTGTTTCAAAATATTTTGTATTAATATAACTTTTAAAGAAAAGTATTTCTGTAAGAAACCCTTGTCAAACCCTGACTGAAAGCATAAAACTAGTTAAGAGCAGCCCTTTTCTCTAATCAGATGTGTAGCAGCTGTTGAAAAAAAAATTAAATTTGTGCTGACTAATATTTGTTAATTAGTAGAAAATGCATTATCCAGTTCTACCAATCTGCATCTAGGGGTATGGAAGTCACACAAACAAAAAAAAAAAGTCCCAAACAACTTCCAAACTCTTAAGCTTCTTCAGCGATAAGACTAATTTATTTTCTGAGTTGTCAGTTTTATGATGAGAATATCCTTGAGCTTTCTTGTCTTTCCAAGACAGTTTCCTTTCTTCTTTCTCAAAAACAACCTTCTCTTTGCTTTCTGAATGTGGACTTGTTCCAAAGCTAAAGCTCTGACTCTATCAAAGAAGTTCCTGAGATGATTGATTCATATTCCCTTTTCTGATTTCCAAATACTTAAGTATTAATTCTTATCAGTACTTACAGATATTTACATCACTTAGAAGCTTTGAACTTCCAAAATAAAACAAAAGAGCTTCCATTTAAGTGCCTGACTATACTGAATTTGGATGTATGTTAAATACGCATGGGCAATAATTATACACTTACACCAGTGTGAGCTTCTCTGCAGGGTGTACGGCAGGTTCTCAGCTGTGTGCTGACAGACCTGGGTGAAATCTGTGCTGCTACAAATTCACTGCTTTTGGTAGCCCAATGAAGTACTGAGGTGTGTTGTTCAATTCTGAAATCAGGTGGGGTTTTTTTTGTTTTTTTTTTGTTTTTTTTTTATTGTAACACAGATATATTCAAAGTGCACAATTTATCTTCTAGCAGCTAGATGGGAATGTTACTGTACCCAAAGAGAAGCTGGGGGAAGAGAAGGAGGCACAAGCAAAATTACGCTTTCTCACAATTTCCTTTTCCCTTCCACCAACAGCTGACCAGCAGGATTCATCCCATGCAACTCTGGTAGGAATTTCATGTTGCTGATATGGTTCATGACAATTTATTATCACTTAGAGAACATGTTAAGACGTGCAGGGAATAAAATATGCAATTAAGCAGTTTTTCTTCCAGCTTTTTTTGTTTACTGCACAGAAATATGTATATATTCTCCATTAGAAAAATAAAGTAAAAATAACAGTTGCAAGAAACTCTGGGCTGATGGATAAACAGATTGTCTGCGTACACACAGTAAATCTAATATTCCTTGTTATGAAAATGCTAAAAGCATATGTTTAAGTCCACCCAACATTTCTCAGAAGTATCAGACATACTACAGAAGTATTCATTTAATTAAATGTAAATGCAGATGTCTGCACCTGAACTAGTAGCCCTAGACTCCCTTTAAATTCAATAGAGAGAAATGAGAGTTTCTAGTGTGCAATTCATCTCGTCCTGAAGTACATGTCTAAAATAGATCAAATGGATTGCACATAAAAGTGCCTATTTTCTTCATTGACTATAAAGGAATACCAAGAAACTATCCCTGCTGTAGATGTCTACATCACAGATATCTAGAGTGTGATTAATTTTATCTTCCTTTAGATATTTAAAGTGTATGTGCCTACATTCCCCTTATAAGCAGTAGAGATTAATCCAGCCAGCCAAATGAAAATGTCTGTCTTAGGAGAAGAAAGCACTCCCCTAAACTTGGGCTACATGATTAGCAACCCTTTACTGAATTGGAATTGTACTAAGCGAGAGGTATCTTGCCTTCCTCATCGTACCCTGGAAGCAGTTCACAGTTAGCAAAGCAAAACACTTCAGTCTGCGGCAGACTAGCCCTGGGAGAATTTTTCAGTAAGTTCCCAAAACAATCCATCAAGTCGATCTCAACAGCCTCTACTGCTTCATATTGGCTCTTATAATGGGATTTATTTTTTTCTTACAGCCCTCAGGCCAGAACAGCAAAGCTATAGGTCAGCAGACACAGCTTCAGTACAAGATATGGACTTGAAACATGAGTTGTCCATCTCTGGGCAAGGGACCTAATATAGCACAAAATAAATACTCACAAAATTATTCCAAGCAGTTACAACTCTGTAAAGAGATCTTTATCAGGACCAACAGGCAAAGGTAGGAGAAACCTGAATGCCCATTTCCCTACATGAAATTAAGTTCTTCTTCTAAAATTGTGTTGGAAATGTTTAATCTAGTGTCATATTAATGCATGAACCAAGAAATTGATTCATTGGAAAAGTGAGATGCTAAACTTCAAGTTTTGAAATGCTAGAAAATAATCAGTTCTTAAATAAGTATAGTGGATGTCAGCAAAAAATAGTTGGTTCCTTTTGACAGCATTTTAACTCCACTTCAGTAGCTGATTTAACTTCAATCTGCTGTTATAAAATGTTTCAGCATTTTCCTGCTTTAAGGTATTGGAGTGTCAGTGCTTTGCAATTTATCCAGATTTTTCTGTAACACACAATTAAAATCTCCAGCAATTACAGAAGTGTAACATTTTCGAAAGTTCCTTTAAAAAATGCAAGAGAAATGCATGATTACCTGTGCTGGAGGCATGTATAGTAAGATTAATAAGGGTAAAGGAGACACTATTAATGACATAATTGGCAGTAGTAAATCTTCCATTTTTATTGGTAAATGTTTGATGTGTTTTATAAATCAAAGCACTTCCAATAAAAATTGCTGCTCTGCATAATTTTGGGAGAACTGAAGAATGTAAAACTTGATTAATTCATCTCTTTTTAATGTATGTGTTATTAGATGACAATAAATGTGTTGCCAAAAAAAAAAGAAGGAATTATATTTCTCAATTTTTTATATTAATTTGCCATATTTATCCATGTCAATCTATAATGACAGTCAATATTGTCTTAACTTGATACCCACAGTAAATTTCACATTTGTTCTTTAAGACTACTGCAAATCAAATCATGGTGTACCATTGTTGATGTTTATGTATTGATAAAATATAGCTGTATCACATAAATGTTAATGTGAAAATAATGAAATGGATTAATGTACCATTGAATTATAGTTAAAACAAAGATAGAATGTGGATGTCATACAGATTATTGTCACGTGTTCAAAAAGTGCTGTCAGAGATGATTGTGTACTTCACTGGTTTCAAATAGAAAATTTTAAGACACTTGTAAATATTCTAGATTGATGCTGTTTTTCACCAAAAGTTTTTAATTTAGTAAAAAGGAGAAAGAAGAACAAATAGGAGTTTCACACAGAAAATACCTCTTACTTTCCTGAGTTCTCCAGCCAACATTTTCCCTATCTAAGAGAGAAAGAAAAGGGTAAGGAAAAAACTCTGAAGAAAAAAGATTCCTTTTTTTTTTTTTTCACCTGTTTTAAAATCAATTTCATTATGTGTAATATTTTTTTTTTAATTGAGGCTTGTCTTGCTCACCAGTAGCTAGCTGAAAAATTAGGCACCTGACCTAGTTAGTCTTGAATAAATAAGGTAAATTATCTTGCAGGGTAATTATAGAAGTCTGGAAACTAACTTAGTTGGACACAAACTTAGGAATCCCATCATTAAAGACTTCCCTCAAGCTCTTAGGTTTAGTTGCAATGAGTCTGTACTTTCTCATAAAAATCCAGTGTACTTAGATGAATCAATTTCTATACAAAATTGAAAATTTCCTCTCCTTCTAGACAATGAAATGCTCTAAAAATCATTAGCTAGTGTCAATAGAGAAAGACATGCTTTGAGTCATTTGAAGATATACTATATCTGTACTGTATTTGCTCTCTGAGAAAATTTGCGTGTTGGTCATAGCATGATTAGAAAGCTTTGATTCTCTGTATAAATGTTCAGATATAAATTAGGTGTTTATTGTTGTCATGAAGAAGTAAACAGAACTGCAGCCGTAATGGTAAGATACAGTTGGTTTCTGCCCAGCTGCGTTCATGAGATGTAAAATAACATCTCTGTGTTAATGTGGCCTAACCTCAAAACAGATCTCAAATTCCAAAATCCAGAGTGCCCTGAAATTTCACCTTTGAGGAAGGATCACTCTCAGAAAGATGTATGAACAGGAAACTTTTTTCTTCATCTAAGACAGAGGATACAGATAGAAAAATCTTAAAAAAAATTAGCCCATTTGTACCTTAAAAGAGAGTATATGAAAAAGTTTCCTTTTTACAGCTGTAATCAATTATTAATTTTGTGAAAGCAGTTCTTTACAAAAATGCACCAGGAGTTAACAAAAATTTGAGATTACAATATATCTTTCATATATCTTTTCCTTTTGTTTTGCTAGAGGAAGTCAGGAATGAGAGAGCACTTAAAAATGCTCTCAAAATCATATAGACAGTAAAGATTATGATTTTCCTGTTTTGTTAACATGTTTTTAATCTCTATGTGAGATTAATTACAATCAACTTCTGCAACTGTATGGAAAGAAATGGAGTTTGCAAATTCATATGATTGACCCAAATGTGCTTTACAGGCAATATCTCTTAATATTCTTCATTTTGTGTGGAGATTCTTCTTATCCAAACAAAAGAATGATGTTTCTCCTTCAAGAATGAAGACTTCTGGTTATAATCTTAAGGTCATTTACGTAGCACAAGAATTTTATTTACACCTATAGATGGTTGCTGAACTGGATATTTTCTTCATATTCCTGATCAGCAACTATAAGTAATACTCCTGTTCAACATCAGATCAACATTAGAGGAGACAAATTGGGAGTTTTATGACCTTGCATAGAATTACAAAATCACAGAATAGTTTGGGTTGGAAGGGACCTTTAAAGGCCACCTAGTCCAGCTCCCTTGCAAGAAGCAGGGACATCTTCAACCAGATCAGGTTGCCCAGAGCCCCATCCAGCCTGGCTTTGAATGTTTCCAGGGATGGGGCATCTACCACCTCACTGGGCAATGTTTCACCATCCTCATTGTAAAAGATTTCTTCCTTATGAATAGTCTAAATCTACCCTCAAAGGTAAAGATATATTCATTCTTTAAGAGTAAAGGACATTGATTAGCATATTGGTATAGTAAATCTTCTCTAACATTCTGTTCTCTTTAACAGAAGTCTTTGATAAAGAAAGCATTGATTGAAAAGGATCAACCCACAAAATCCACAAACGATCAGCTGAAATTACTGACCAATATCTCATTGTCTTCCCTGATAACAGAGCCAAACCTTCAGCCTATAAGAGACTTCATCTTACCATAGTTTATTCAACATTTATTTCAAATATTTTCTTCAAGGTGAGTACAATGCAATGACACTTAACAAGGCATTGTGAACCTGGGTAGTAAACCATATATTTCCATACTGACCCCTCAGAGGTCTGAATCAGGAAGCACATTCCAACCTTGTAACCCTGGCGAAAGATGACAGCAACTGTGGTGATGTTGCAGGATGAGGTTGATACATGTCATCATATACCTGAAATGCTTCTGGGACATGCAACCTTAGTCCCTTCTAGGAAGGAACACATAGCAAAACTTTTCACTCAGTGTCAACCCTGAGCATTGTCAATGACATGAGAGATAGAGCCCTTGAGGAGGGAGCAAATATACCCTGAAACTTCCCTGGAATCCATATTTGAGCAGATGCTCAAGTGCACAGGCTAAACTCAAGGAGAGCTTACACATCAGCGCTCCTTTAATCCACAAGGAAGATAAAAAGGCCTTGTCTGTGTGTCTGTATAGCATCGCAGATGACAGTTACCCCCTTTAAAAAAGTAACAATGTTGTCTTGATAAGATGAATCATTTCTGTCTTCTTGATCAAGAGAATAAAATTATCATAACTTTTTGTATAAGTGTTTGTTTCTCTTCTCTGTGTAAAAAAGATACTTGAATTAGTTCAGATGAACCTAATGTATCCCACAGCAAGACGCACTTTTAATTACTTAAAGCATTCCTTGTCCTGATGTTGACAGGAAAAATCTTCCCTATTCTGATGCTGACAGGAAAAACACATTTTTTTAAAACAGTGATTGTTTTCTTAAAACTAGTTAAATCTAGTTTAGGATCAAATCCCTTAAATTGCCAATTATAAAAAAAAATAAATATTTTTCCCTGTATTATGGAAACAGAAAGTATACGCATTGTTTGGATGTCAGGTAGCCTGGTATATTAACTGAATTCCCTGGACATGTAATATTTCAAGCTGAAAACCATTACAACACCACTATAATGCTTTATCATACCTTCTCTTAAATGATTGATACATATTAAGAGCATTTAATCTCCATCTTTAAGTAGCTTTTGTCTGGGAACAATACAGTTAAGAAAAAGTTATTATAAAAACACATGACAAATTTTAAGTCTTTCACATGTACTATATAAGCTACTTAACTCTGAAAGACTATAATTTTTCTGACCTGATCTTTACTTTGTGCAACACATATTCTGATATAACTGTACTCAAGTCGTGTAACTCTACTAAGTCAAACAGCCTAAAAGTCTGCCTGCTACATGCTTAATTATCCTACATTTAAATCAGGCTTAGAGATGCTAAATGTTTATGGATGAAGACCATTTCTCATAATGTGTATACAATATCTTGAAACATATATGTGGTCACATCATGTGGGATCATCATTATTATTTATTTGCATTATCATAATCCTCAGTACTCTAGTAGTGGACCATCTGATTAATAAGACATACATGTCCACCAAAACTTGTAAAAATATGTGGAAAGATGGAGAGTACACATGAACCATGATACAGTACAGAGGAAACCATTGACAGTAGTTTTGGTGCTTATCATGTAAGGGAGCTTTAAGAGAGTTACAGGGAGCATAGTGCTGTCTATATGCAGATGTCTTACTTTTGATTCTTCGTTTTCACTTTCAGTGTCCTTACATACTGGAAAAAGAATCTTCCTGTGGTTTCCAGATGTATCACCCTTCATTGAGGATTGATTGATCATGGTTTAAAAAATTACCTTCAAACTCAAATGTATATTTCCATCATTATGTATCTTTCCTAAGATGTATAAGTTAAATGATTTTTTTAAAAATCTGTACATAGACTTCTTTTAACTCCTATCTTTTTGGTTTCACATTTTGGAAAGCTCTTAGAGATGTTCACAGGGGTGAGAAGACTATGAATTGAAAAATTATGACTATGTTTTCTGACTCTTATTTGACATTAATCTATGATAAAATCAAATATAGACATGCTACAATGAAAATGTTTTATATATTTTTCTGTGGTTTAATGCTATAATTGTTAATTTATCTAAGGTATATAGTTAAGGCCATTACTCTAACTCCAGCTGAATCTTGTAAAAGTTTTGGAACTAGACTCTGAGCAGTTTAATGTTTCTAAAAGTTTGGTCACAAATTAATGTAAAAACTTGGTCTTATACAATCTGGGTCAATTCACACTGGGATGAAGATACTTGGAGCATTGTCATTTATCAGTTCGGGAAGAAATACACCACATAAAACGTAGCTTTTCCTAGAGGAAAACAGGTGTAAATCAGTTAAAATGTTTGTCTGGAAACTGGCAGTTTATCAACTAGGTGATGATCCCTTTATATTTTTACTTTGTAGTGTGAAACATAAAACAATTTCAAATGACAGGATGACAAAATGCCGGTTTTTTTCCCCTGCTGAAATCTTTAACCTCTCCGAGATTACAATTCAGATATATTTTACATTTGAGATGAACATCAAGAAATCCCAAATCTCAGCAGTGAGGCATTAAATAGCTGCGTGCATTTGGCAGCGGCAGTTTGCCACTAAGTCACACACTGTGGAGGATTCTCCCTTTGCAAAGGAAAAAGCAGCAAAACAGTTCAGAGATGTGGAACAGCTTGCACCCTGCGAAGGGGCACTTATCATGGAAACAGTGTGATTTTCAAGCCCAATCTGTTAATTGTGCTCATGCAACTTTCTGGGAGGCTCCACTGGCACGCTGCTTAGATGTATGAAGCTGCTGCTGATCTCAACAACAGTGTCTGCACTCTCCCTGTGCTCTCCAAGGGAAGATTGGATCAGATGCTTATACCAGGACACATGGATACAGTTCTGCTGACTTCAGGGTGCTCTGCAGCTGAGGATCTGAGATAATGTGTAAAATACATCCATCTCTTTGCAAACTTTTTTTTTGACTGAGTGTCTCCTTTTATGCTAAATTCTTTCCCAGAATGTGATGTGTTTGGTCTTTTTTTTTTTCTTCTTTTTTTTTTAAGCATGCTGTTCAATTCCAGACAAGATTATCAAAATCAGTAATAACTATAGTATAATCTATTGTACTTTTTGAACAGAAAACCAGTTAACGATTCACAGACATTCTCAACCGTCTGGCATATCTTTGACAGGCACAGAGCAGACTGAGACAGAAAGTATGAATTCAAATTCTATCCTGTCATTAGGTGTGGACTTTGATAAATCCATTCTGCTTCAAGTTTCTGACTGGTACTTCCTGCTAAAATGCAAGGGCTGGCTCTAGACCAGCTGCATTCCATTAGTTATCAGTATATTCTGAATTATTTTTCTCTGCAAGTAAAAAATATATCTGACCAAAAATATTGATCATTTCTCTTGGTCAATGGGCATACCCAACTGGGTCTATACATTAGCTTGGATGACAGTGATAGAGCACTACTATTGTGGCCTTCATCTTGCTTTTTGCCCTTTTAATTCTCTTAGTTAAAATTAATGGTACTGGCAAGAAAGACAAAGATTATAAGAATAATTTTGGAAGGAAGAAACATGCAGTAATTCATCTCTTCATGAAGGACATTATCTGACAAAGCAGCATCTGTCTCTTCATGAGCCAATATTTATTCAATTTTATGTTCTGATTAATTTAGCAATATTTAGAGCTCAGTGATTTTTTAATTGATGTTGCAAGACCAAAAAGTTCACTTGTGTAAAACAGAACCATAAGACAGCCCAGATTTTGTCTTCAGAAGTCAGTGAGTTGCATGAATTATCTTCTCAGAAACACAAGTTAACTGATTTATCTATAACTCATTTAGGTGATGGGAGGACAAGTCAGCATTGTATCATTAGTTTTGCATGACTCAGATCAGCAGAGTACATTAGTAACGCTATATATAAATGCTGTTATATACTTCAGTGCTTGCATTTTCTGAAACCTAGATTAAGCTTACAAGGTGGGATTTATCCCATTTACCTGTGGACAGCTAAAAATTATTGTCTGGTGAAAACCACTCATCAAAAATTTTCATGCAATAAAAGTAAATTTGTCTTCAGAAAGCCATTTTAGGATATGAGGACTCATGCCTTGAAGTCACCTATTTTCGTCCACTGGCTAGTGAAGGAGTCTGGCAAAGTAGTCAGCATGTACAAAACTAATGTGGCAAAAGTTAGGTGACATGAGTTAAACTTGTGAGTTCTTTTAATAGTAGTCTTTATATAACCAAAAACCCAGAAAAACCAATCAACAACAAAACCTCGCAGAGAGCTTGTCAATTTGCCTGGAAAGATGAGACTAAGAAAGCAATTATCAGAGGACTGAACATAAACACTGAGCAGAATGAAATGAAAGCAGCAGATCCTGTCAATTTGTGCTTTTTGCTCCACAAACTGTCACTTTGAGAGTCATGTGTGCTAAAAATAAGAATAAACATTACAGGAAAATTCAGGAATTTCCTTCCTGCTGAAAGTAATTTATTGGTTTCAGCTCATGGAATAAGGGCTACATGAGTACAGACATATTACAGAATGTATCCAGTGTATTCCAGGATTAGACTGGAAACGGGCTGGACAAAAAGTCTCTGTTGTGTGTTTACAAACAACTGAGTCTAATGCTGTCCTTATATGTGACTGGGACAAGGTGGCACAATCTGAACAGATAAGAATAATAAAAATATACAAAGGAACATGAAAAAAAAATTATTTTCTTCATAAAGTGTGAACAGATCTCTGTGATCTCTCTTAAAGCTCCTGTCAGTTCTAGTTTAGCAAAATAATAAGGGAGAATGCTAATCCCATTCTTGAAGTGCAAGCGTAATGGAAACTGCACTTGATATTTCCTTTGCAATGGCTAACTCAAACACAACTCAAGATATTCCACCGCTGAAAGAGAGATTGAATGGTTGATGTTAGGAATGATCACTAGAAAAAGTTAGCTATATTTTTCTAATTTTTCTATAAGCTGAGTAAGAACAAGAGGCAAAATGCATTATATTGATGAAAGTACTTCTTTTTAGCATCACAGCATCATGATGAAAGCATAATATATATGATGTTCACTGCAAGCTAGAGGGGTTTATCTCAGTAGCACATAAAATATTGAATGTGGAATGCCATTGATAAGTTGATAATGTCCCTTTATTATAAATACATTTTGGTCTGGGAATTACAGTACTATGAAGAGTATCACTGAACAGTAATTTACTTAAAGGTTGGTTGAGTGTCATAAAAGCTTTGTTCAGTAAGCTGTTTCCTCAGTAGCTACCATTATACATATTTTTACTGTAGCTACCATTATACATATTTTTACTATGTATTATTTTTTTGTGAACAAATTCCATTCATGATGAATGGAACTCTTGCATTATTTATTTCTTTCGGACTTGCATAATAAGATGATGATACAGGTATAGTAATAATATGATGTGTATTTTTACATGAAAGTGCTCTGTATAAAAATCATGTGGCATTGGGAGCACTACAGATGTAGACATCATTTGGTCTATGGCTTGGAATCTCTCATTAATTTCTATTATCACATGTTACTCATTACTCTTTCAAAAAGTCTAAATAAAAGTAAGGTCTAATAAAAAAAAAAACAATACTCATTCATATAAGCAATATATTACTGTAGAAGAAAACTCTTACATGTTTTACAAATATTTTCCTATAAAGTGTTATGCAGAGAACTCAATTCCATTTGACCAAAGACCAATATTGTTAAATGCCACTGCACTGTTAACATGTCATTGTTTTCTTGGTGTTTTTCATACAAGAATGTGATAGAAATTCGAGGGAACATACCTCTGAAGAGCATATAACTATTTATCTAAAACATAATGTGAAGACAGTTTCTACTTGTTGTGATCTTGTAATAGGTTTAGCTAAATTGTGAAGCTTCCAGACTGTGTTTCATGGTTGAAGAAAGGAATTATTCTCTTATTCAAACTTACAGTGGGAAAATATGTTTTTTTTTTTCTAGATGACCTTTAAAGGTCATCACCTTGCAGGGGAGTTTGACTAGATGACCTTTAAAGGTCCCTTACAACCCTAACTATTCTATGTTTCTATGATTTGGGATCCAAGGTTACACTGTATTTCTCATTAATAGAATTACTGAGACTGTATTTCTCATTAATAGAGTTACCAAGACTCTAGACTCTAGAAAAACTAGTCTTAAATTACCCACAACAATGAATGAGTATTAAGATAGTAGGCAATCAGGCGATCCCAGTCCTACATTCTTCTGTCATCTCTTCTAGACTTTTAAGACATTTGCCTGGATACTGGCTCAGACGTGGGTGGCTGGTGCAGTAAAGAAGCACATAAGTAGTGCCCAAACTCAACAGGAAAGCACAGTATTTGTCCTGACAGTCCCATATGCTGCCATTGCAAATGAGAACTGTGCTAAAGCACAACGTGAATCTAACATGCAGGTCTCTGACAGAGAATGAAATGGTAAGAGGTGTTGGTTAATAATAAAGGTATGGAAAAATTTTCCATGTGACTTGTTTTGCAGAATCATAGAATCATAGAATGGTTAGAGTTGGAAGGGACCTTCAAAGGTCATCTAGTCCAACCCCCCTGCAAGGAGCAGGGACATCCCTGACTAGATCAGGTTGCTCAGAGCCTCATCCAGCCTGGCCTTGAACGTTTCCAGGGTTGGGGCATCCACCACCTCTCTGGGCAACCTGAAGAAATTCAGAGACAGAAAAAAAAAAAAAAGCAGGAAGAAGTTTCAGAGAGTGAGGTTGCACTACATGCATCGTATGACAAGAAGGAACAGCCTACATGGCTCAGATTGTGTGAAACTGAATAACAAGAAAAGTACCCACCTCACTACTACAAAAGGATACCAGCATGCTAAAATCCTTTGTTTTCTTCTCATTAACTAAATATACCTATATGCTTGATTTTCCTGGCTATCTTTTACCTTCTTTCCCACAAAGTCTGAGAAAAGATGGTCCTCTGATGACTACTTCTGCTGAAAAATTCAGATAACCAAGTTGCTTATTATTTAGATCTCTTCTTATGGATTTAAATCTCCTATATTTAGACTCCAAATTTCCAACTTCTTGCCACTGTTCCAGAAGTTTTCTGTTGCTCTGAACATCAGAATAAAAGATCTGTTTCGTGAGGACATCCTTCAAAGAGAGTTTCATCAAAAATGCCATTGTGACATCCTGCAACAGTGAGAAGTGATTCATCTTTTCTCTGTTTCCTGGCCAAGCAAGGTATGCATTTATTATTTTCCCCAAATAGGATGTTCCTTTGTAGTACAAGCTTTTAAAGTCCTCTTTATCTTCATTAAGCTGTCACACCAGCTGACAAAGTTTTGTCACTGAACTCCAGCAGTACCAGTATTAAACAAGTCCTACAAAGTTCTCTGGTGTAAATAACATTTGTACAGTACCTGAAACATTGTAGGTGATGTCTCAGCTGGCTGCTCGAGGATGTCAGCTTGTAGCCAGCTACTTATATCTGCCACAGTCTTAAATTGACAGGGAAATCAGATGTGATTATAGTAGTGATTGGCTTTCCACACTGCTTATTTCCTTGTATTCCTAGAGTTAACACAGAAGATAGGCACTGAAATGCACATTATATCCAGCTTGTGTGACATTACTCTTACTTAAATCTTCTTGAGCTTAGGTAGTAACATGCAGGATGATATAGTTACGACAAAGTCTGTGGCTATTTCTGGATTGATGAGAGTATTCAAATTCAGGATCTGACTTTGGAAGGAGACTTGCAATCAAAAGATGAAGACCAGCAGAACGGTATAATGAATAAAAGAAATTGTCGTACAGACATGTGTACCAGTAGCATATACTATAGCATATGCCTCACCAACGGAAATGGATCATAGAATTAAATCTGGCCAGGGACATCAAGGGCAACAAGAAAATCTTTTATAGCTACATCAGGGATAAAAGGAAGATCAGGGAGAATGTGGTCCCTCTCCAGAAGGAAACAGGAAATCTGATTTACCAGGGACACGAAGAAGGCCAAGGTAATCAATGATGTTTTCACCTTGGTCTTCACTGGCGAGAGCTCTAGCCACATTGCTGAAGTCACAAAAGGCAAAGGTAGGACTAGGAGAATGGAGAACTGACCACTGTAGGAGAAAAGCAGGTTCGAGACCATCTAAGGAACCTGAAGGTGTACAGGTCCATGGGACCAATGAGATGCATCCGCGAGTACTGAGGGAACTGGCAGATGAAGTTGCCAAGCCACTTTGCATCATATTTGAGAAGTTGTGGCATCCTGGAGAGGCTCCACTGACTGGAAAAGGGGTAACATAATCATAATTTTTAAAAAGGAAAACAAGGAAGATCTGAGGAACTACAGGCCAGTCAGTCTCACCTCTGTGCCTGACAAGATCATGGAGCAGATCCTCCTGGAAATTATGCTAAGGTATGTGGAAAATAAGGAGGTGATTGGTGACAGTCAGCATGGCTTTTTTTTTTACCTCAAATACATTTATTCATTTAGATAAAATAGAAATAGTGTAGCCTATAAGATAGATTAATGACTTTAAAGAGGATAAAATTCAAGGATAAAAAAACCTAACACATGGAATTTGTGGTATGCATTTTATCCAATGATTGTTTAGACTATATATAAAGTTGACTTATTTTCAATAGATAATGCTTAAGGAATATTTGGGTAGCAAGCTAAAAAAACATCAGATAAAGAACACCTCAAGGCTTCTAACAAGAAGATGCCAAGAAAAACAAGAACCCTGGTGTCCTAATCGTATATAACCATTAAAGGACAAAAGGAGTAAGAGTACTTTTCCCCAAACGACCACCCAAGACTACCAGAGACGCCCACGCAGGTGCAAAATATTCTAGGATGATTGCCAAAGAGGGCAATGTATCATGCTTACTCAGTGTAATGAATATGTATTAGATAGGTATGCATATGTATTAAATAGGTGTGACATTTCAACTTTTAATGTATAAATATAAACTGAAAACCCCAGTAGGTGTGCTTGATTTGTAGAAATCTTCCACCTTGAACATTGCGCAGAATGAAGAAATGTCTCCTGTCTAAACATGCTTCGTGTATGTTTTAGGAGTTATTTTCAATTTCAGGTAACAGCATCATTAAAGGCAGAACAAGCCTGACTAATCTGGTGGTCTTCTGTGATGGAGTTACAGCATTGGCGGACATAGGATGACCAACGGATGTCATCTACATGGACTTGTGTAAAGCATTTAACACTGTCCCACACGATATTCTTATCTCTAAAATGGAGAGACATGGATTTGATGAATGGACCCCTCAATGGATAAGGAATTGGCTGGATAGCTGTACTCAAAGAGCAGTGGACAAAGGCTCGATGTCCAAGTGGAGACCGGTGACAAGTGACGTTCCTCAGCAGTCAGTATTGGAACCAGCCCTGTTTAACATCTTTGTCAGCAACACGGACAGTGGGATAGAGTACATCCTCAGCAAGTTCACCAATGACACCAAACTGTTTGGTGTGGTTGACATGCTGGAGGGGAGGGATACCATCCAGAGGGAACTTAACAGGTTGGAGAGGTGGGCTCATGCAAACCTCATTAAGTTCAACCAGGCCTGCACATGGGTTGGGGCAATCCCAAGCACAAATACAGGCTGGGCAGAGAATGGACTGAGAGCAGCCCTGAGGAGAAGGACTTGGCAATACTGGTGGATGAGGAGCTAAACGTGAGCCAGCAGCATGCACTTGCAGCCCAGAAAGCCAAACGCATCCTGGGCTGCATCAAGAGGAGCGTGGCCAGCAGGTCGAGGGAGGTGATTCTGCCTCTCGACTCCACTCTGGTGAGACCCCACCTGGACTATTGCGTGGGGCTTTGGAGCCCCCAACATAAGAACAGCTGGTCCAACCTAAGAACAGCTGGTCCCCAACATGGACCAGCTGGAGAGAGTCCAGAGGAGGGCCATGAAAATGAACAAAGGGCTGGAGCACCTCTGCTATGAACATGGGCTGACAGAGGTGGAGTTCTTCAGTCTGGAGAATAGAAGATTCCAGGGACACCTTATTGTGGCCTTTCAATACTTAAAGTGGGTTTATAAGAAAGACAAGGAGAAAATTTTCAGCAGGGTCTGTTGTGAAGGGACGAGGGGTAATGGTTTTAAACTAGAAGGATGTAGATTTAGACTAAATATAAGGACGACATTTTTTTACAATAAGTAAGAAATTTTTTAGAATTAGGATGGTGGAACACTGGGACAGGTTGCCCAGAGAGGTGGTGGATGCCACATCCCTGGAAACATTCAAGGCCAGGTTGGACTGGGCTCTGAGCAACCTGATCTAGTTGAAGATGTCCCTGCTCCTTGTAGGAGAGATTGAACTAGATGACCTTTAAGTGTCCCTTCCAACCCAAACTAGTCTATGATTCTATGGTTTAATGATGAAAGATTGTTCACATTCCACTGCAGAAGCCTCTGAATCTTCTTCTCTTGTCCTGCACAGCTAGGAACACTTAATAGGTGAAATTAAGGCTTCCTTGATCCTACAGTCCTTCTTAGCGAGCTCCATTTTATAGGTTAGGCAATCTGATCCCATAATTACTTTTTCCAGGAAGTGCTTTAAAATTTTGACATTATTTATAAGAATGGCTATTCCATTAATTGGTTAAAAGGTATCAATTTGTCTCTCAAATACTGTAGAACAAGTCTGAAAGATACTCTTTCAGGAATATTAACATTTCTTTGCACAAGTCAATTAGATTTGCCTTGTAGAATTGCTACAGACTATGGAGGAAACGTGGGAAAACATCACTTTTCTGTGGGACGTTAGTCTATTAAGGCCTTTTGCCAGTATTTAAAGGTATGGTGACATTCAAGCATGACAAATTGTACTGATTGTACTTTGAGTTATATTACAACTCCAATGTTTTTGTTGCTATCATTTTTCAACATGCAACAGATTCCCTGCAAAACAAATAATGAAATTTGAATAGTTGAGATTTAATCATCCTTTCAGTCTTTCATATTTAAATAATCCTTCCGTATGTACTATAAATTGAACTCTTTTTCCTTGTTTTTAAAATATGCATTCAATCCAATATGAGATACTAAAATAAAGGAAAACAAATAATCTCTACAATGATCTTTAATCTGAACATCTGACACTGAAAGAATAGAAAGTTCTGGAAAAAAAACTCAGTAGAGTAACCATTCTTTTAGATTTATTTCAACCCATCACACTTAAGTTAGTGATATGTTTTTCTGGATGGATGGTAAAATGTCAGTGCAGTAGCATTACAACATTTGCTATTATTATTGTAGTACATGTAAGTATTTTTTGTTTATCATTGAGAAGGATTTTGACTTCACCTTTCTGCTTCTTTCCCAATACAATAACATTTTGACTGTATTCAAGTGTTTACAAATTAACAGTGGATATTTTTATAGAAAGAAAAGTAGACAATGAGCACCGATGTGAAGTGGAAGGGCTGGGAGAAGATTTAAGTGCAAAATGGAGTGCATGAAAGGAAAAAACATTAGTTTATTATACCATTAATAGTAGTAGAATATTCAGACTGACATACATAAAAAAAAAAAATTGGCAATTCTGGATTCAAACATACATATTTGCTGCAGTGTATTCAGAGTATTATATGTGGTATCTGATAAACAGAACTGGAATGATTCTCATATATAGTGAGAAAAGGTTCTCCTTCTACTATTGTCTTTGAAAAATATGCATGGCTACATGGTCTGAAGTTCAAGATCCCCTGATGCACCCTAAAAAAATCCTTATCTTACTCTCATTATCTTGTGACTAAGTCTGCCAACCATTTTCTCCAAGTCATCCCATCTGCCCAAAATCTAGCACTGATCACCAGTTTAGCTTTCTCAATTTAGGGGAAAAATAGAATTATTTTTCATTGCCTTCTGCCCAAGCCTCTGGCAGTCACATCAACAGTCCCATCTGTTCTTTTTCCAGCTTAATCCCACCCAGATCTCTGATTTCAGGATTTGCAATTTAAACGGATGATACGCGATATGCATAATCAATGCATTTACTCAATTGAATATACTTGCACAGCAGCTCACCTTCTTTCTTTCTCGCACATGCACACACATGCATATGCACACATACGGACTTTTCATTCTAAATATACCTCTTCTTAAATGAAAAAAAACACTCAAGTGATAAGATAAGTTCAGCCAATCATACCTGTGTCTTGACTTAATATTGCTATCATGATGAATTTGCTTAAGAGCAGGGATGTCAGAACTATTAAATCACCAGGTCTGACAACACCTGCTGTAGATTTTCAGACCCGGGTTGCAGGCAGCAAAATAAAATATCTATACATATGTCTTAAAATTGTCATCTTGCATCATCATCTCATTGTCCTAATATTAAGAAGCAAAACTAGTTGTTCAACCATTGACAAAATGGAGTTTGCATCAGATGCTACGTTTTGTTACTTTTTACAAATGAGAACTCAGAGGAAGAATAAGCCAGCAAAAAAAATCATAACCAAGTTGACCAGAAAATTTTGTAAGATGTTTCTGGGACCACAGCAGGGTTTAACACCTACATAAAATAAAGTCCCGTGCTGTTCCAAACTAGATCCATTAAGCAGAATCCTGAATGTCTAATTTAATTTTTTTTTCATAATATAGAGAGAAAAAAACAACAAAGAATATGGTATATAAAATACATATCATTCAAAGCTCTGACCAAAATGTAGGGTGATAGTGCTTATATTACTATAAGAGTCTGCAGTGGTGTGAGGATACCAGGCTTACAATAGCTCAGAATGATTCTGAAACCTGGTAAAGCTTTTAGTTTAGGCATAGTTTAAAATTAAGTCTTAGACTAACTCCTTGGAGTCACCAGACACCAATACTTCATAATACAGCTCAGAGATATTTTTTGTTCATAGCTATTGGGGAATATACCACACAAACGGTGTTAGTCTCTGAATATCTCTCCTTACAGACTGGTAGCTGCTGCTTTCTGTGGCAGTCTGCATGAAAATGCCCAGACATAAGAACTGACTTTTAAAAATATCTTAAACATTTTTAATAAATATCTTAAAAATAAAGAAAAAAAGTGTAATAGACAGAATGTCACTCTTTATATGGACACAATAAAAATTGTTTTTTTTTAAAAAAAAAAAAAGCGTCTTACATGATTATGACCTGTAAGTTTACTTCTGCATGTGGAATGAAAGATGCATGCACTTCTACATATGCATAATAAACACCCCTGTAAGTGGTACTTCTAAATTCAGACAGTGATGTGGGATACAGAGTAAACTGTAGATTTCTGCAGTCCTTAAGACTGTCCCATAATTTTACTCATGCGGTTGGAAGGACGCTAGATGCCCAGAATATATCCTTGGAAATCACCTGTTGAATCAGGTGCCTTTTCCTATTATGTATGTAGAATTTTCCTTTTTAGTACATTCTATGTTTTTTAAGAAAATACTTTTTTGAGTTTGAAGTATATTATCACTGGTGCATGTCTGCTCTTCTTCAAGTTCTTATGTAAACTCCAAGGAGCAACAAAGTTTCACATCACAGACAAAGCCTGAATCACAAATAACATATGGAGACATTACTGAGACCCATTCCTGTAGACGTATTGGCTACTCTTCTT
The DNA here is from genome assembly GCA_009806455.1 of Tetrax tetrax. NCBI lineage: Eukaryota > Metazoa > Chordata > Aves > Otidiformes > Otididae > Tetrax > Tetrax tetrax. The sequence continues at coordinate 1,115,373 of WHYT01017456.1, read as the reverse complement.
GAGATTCAAGTCCGTTTAAGGCATAATACATGTCTAGGTCTTCTGAATAGTTGAACACTTACAAAAGCATTTCCAAGGGAACATGAGCTCAGAAACAGACTGTTGCTATTTTGAATTGTGATCCAAGTATTCTTATCAAATAATATTCACATCAAATATTGTGGCTTTGGATCAATGTTTCAGGAAATAAGAAAATTAAAATTAAAAAAAAATTAAAATTTAATTTTTCTTATAAATCGCATACTAATGTATCCATAAATTCTGATCTTACTTAAGAAATTTGTTTTCAATTTCCAGCTCTTTTTTTGACTTGCTGAGAGGCTGCCAAAAAAAGTGACACAAAAATAAGTAAACAAAAAACCTACAAACAAAAAACAAAGGCCTGTAAAATCAGGACAACTTACACTGTTCTAATTTCTAAAGCCTTTAAGGATTTAGAAAAAAAGACTGATTTCAAGAAGTGACAGAATGCTGTCATTTTTTATTAAATAAAAATTACTTACATTTTAAAACTTACTAATGTACTATCTACTTTAATTTATCTCCCTTGTAGAATGTTGTCTGCATATACACTTTTAATATGGTCACCAAACCCCTCCTCTCTTCAAGAATTTACTTGTTAAACCACAACACAAAATAAACATCTTCTACAACAAAACATGGACCTTCACCTACAGAACTTTTCTTACATTGCTCTGGAAATCCCATGGCTGTTTGATAGACCATATATTTCCTTTAAGATTACATCTTACAGTAATTCTTATTTCCACACAACCTAGGTATGTAATAAATTTAGACACCAAGTGTCCTGGTTTTGGCAGGGATGGAGTTAATTTTTCCTCTCAGTAGCTGGTATCTTTTGGATTTCGTGTGTGAAGAATGTTGACAAACACCCTGATGATATGAGTTCTTGTGAATGAGACCAAGGACACCGTCCTGCTTTCCAAGTCTCACTAATTTGCAGATGCAGGAAACTGGGAGAAAGACAGACAGAATAATTGATCCAAACTGGCCAAAGAGAGTATTCCATGCCATAAACGTCATGCTTAGTATATAAGTGGGGGCAAGCCAGGGTGGGTATCTGCCTTCCTGGCATCCATCTTTCCTCCTTGTTTTTGCTGGCATTGTTCCCTCTACGGTGCTGGCTTCCTTTTGCTCCTTTGCTTGCTGCTTGGTTTTGTTTCCATGATCGCTGCTCGGGACGGGCTGTATCGGTCATTGGGACATTGGGTGGTGAGAAAACATATATTGTTCACTTTGTATATTTTCATATCTTTATATTCTGTTATTATTGTAGTTTTCCCTTGTTATTGTAGTAAATTGTCTTCATCTCAACCCACGTGTTCTCCTTCCTTCCCAATTCTCTCCCCATCCCACTGGGGAGTGGGAGGGTGAACAAGAAATTGTGGTAATTCGGGCTAAACCATCACACCAAGAAACCCTAATTAGAGTGGAATTGGCATACTAATGTATGGTTCTTCTTTATATTCAGTAGGCTTCTGAATGTCACTTCAGAAAAAGGTCTTGTTGGTGCATGTGTCCAGTTCACTAAAGAAACACATTAATTTGGCAGGATTGTGTTGCACTACAGTTAGTTTGGTGTTTATTTTCAGCTTTTTGCTTCATTGTCACAGTCGAAAAAAAGTCTTCAAGAAGGTATAAATTAATCTGACATCACTTATATTACACAAAATACTGTTCTGTGTGAGAATTATATCCCTTTCAAGTGCATAAGATAAACCAGGAAAAACACTACAGTGCGAAGTGTGTTTAGATAAAAGTAAACCATCCTCAGACTGATGGAACATATCCTTCACTGGGAGCAGACGATGAATCTGCACCAAAAACAAAAGAGTCAGCCTGTTTCAGAACAACTGGGAATTATCCCAGGGAGATAGACTGGCATAGGCAAGGGCTGGAAGAATTCCTTTCAAGACATTTGCAACATCACTAAGAGTTGGAGACTCAAAAATAAAAAAAAAAAAAGCTTTGCGACTCACATTCATAAAGCTAAATGGAAAATATTTCTCCCTCTAACTCTACGGCATAGGACTGTCTCCTGACAGAGGTTTGTAAACAGTACCAAAGTACATAGATCATGCAATACCATGGTCTTTTTTCTATCTCCCTTCTCGCTTTGTTCTTGTCTAGAGGCAAAATTCAGTGAATGATATAGTAAGAAAGCTGAGAAATTTTATTAAAAAGTAAGAAAAGAAAAAGAAAACAACTTGAAAAATAAAAGAGTGGAAAATGACTGTTGCAGTAGAATAAATGTCAAACTAATTACTATTACTAGCATCTGGACATGTATGGGGGCAATGGGAATGTGAGGACCACTACCATGCTCCTGTCACACTGCCATAATTGAACAGTTTTATCACGCAAGGGTCAGTCAACAAAATTGAAGAAGAGTATGTAATATGTTTACAGGTCACAGCAAGAACACCTTCATTTACCAGGAGATGAGAATAGAGCTGTGCTGTGTCTTTGACAAGAAATTACTATTCCTTTGTAGGAGCTGGTCCTTTGCCAACATTTCCTCTAAGTGCATCTTTCTTTCAGGCTCTGGGAGGAATTGTCACCGGTCCAAAACAACATACTTGAAGTGTAATACGCCAAGTGCCTCAAGTGGCCCAGTAAGCCAAAACATGCATTTAGAGGACTGGCTATTCACATAAGCAAGGTTATTTTTGCTAATCAGGAGGCTCACTAATGGACTAGTTCATTAAAATAATGCCTGGATTTGTACTTTCATCTTCCAAAATTACTACATTTCTATTCCAGAATCAAATACCCTAAACATCTTTTGGTTCTGTTTTCTTTCTTTACAAACAATTCTGTGGGCAGCTCAGCTGGCATGTAGATGAGCTAAAGGTTTAGACTAGCATGAAGGCAAATATGGAAATCCTATTTGGAGTGCAGAATAGTACTATCTGGCACACCGAGGCATTCATTATGGGCTCAGGGTTGGACTTGGTTTAAAAACACTGCCAGGTCTTGGTGGGGAAAGGCAAAATGGCCTAGACCAAGTTTAAATGTTGCTGCTGACACACAAATCTTCTCACTGGAAGTGGCTGAATTTACTATATCTTATTGTCTCATTTAAGGGTCAGACCAAGATGTTCTGCAGTTTGGAATCCTTCAGGTTAGGTATTCTTCCTTGCTTTCAACCAAGCCAATTTCAACACATAACCTGTTCAGGAAAGGGGAATTGGGTTTATCTGAACCACTTAGGTTGCAAGGGGCGTCAGTAACACTCCTCTGGTGATCTTAAAAGAATTGGGGATCTGCAAACATTTTCAAACCTCAGGTTAAATTTTTATCATTGCTGCTCGACATTCAGTTCATTCCTGAAGTGCTGAAAAACTCCTTAAACTCTTATTGAGGGGAAACTTTCAGCTAGATGGGTTCACAGCTGATAACATCTCAGTTTCAGCATTGATCCAAGTAATTTTATGTGCATAATGAATGTTTATAATAAAAACATGGAAGCTATTTTAAAGTCTCATCCAACCCTCCTCCAGAGAAATCAGGGAGTACTGAACTCATTAGCTCCAGCAGATTCTTCTTAGTACCAGTTACAGGGAATACTGAGATTTGCCATCTTCTTCCAGAAAACAGACATCAGTATACATGTGAGAACTTAACTTGGGATTATCAAGTTTTTTAATACTCTAAGAAAGTGACAGCAGTCTCGAAGTATTTCCTCAGACAACAAATTGGCACACTTGTAGCTGCAAGTTAATGACATTTTCTGTTTGCTTAGGCACTATAAGTTCAACGAGAGGACAACTCAGACAGACCCTTCTCTTTTGCTAGTGCTCTCAGATGAGTTCTTGTCATGTTTAATATTGTTCTGTTAAAGCTACACAGTTAATAGCTTATAGGAGCTGGCACTCACCCAGTTTGAAGACAGATTGTTTTATATTGTTGTGAACACTTACTGAGCATAATGGTGGGACTTTCTTTCTTTGGTTAGTTGCTTTTGTTGCTATCTTTTTGTTGCAACACTCAAGTTGAGAAAAATACTTGTATTTCATAAAAAAACCCTGGTAACTCAAAAATATCTATACCAGTTTTAGGAGTACTGTGTTTCTCTAAATTAATAGACTTTTAAAAAAGTCAAGAAAACAGGGTTAAGCAGAAAGGGTAACATTCAAAAACTGCATTTCCAGAGAGCTGTTTTCTGCTGTGTAGTGATGCTATTTCTCTGTGTTGCTGAATGACCAAATTCACTCGCTGCAAACCCAGAATCTTGATGTTCTATGTGGTTAAAAAAAAAATTATGAAAACAACAGAAATGACAACAACAACAAACCTACAGTTTCTATCATTTTGCTTATTCTTTTCTAGATTATAGCATTTCAATTGAATAAACATCAGTAATATCTAAGCATAGCTGTGAAAAGCCAATTCTTTGAGTCCAGTCACTTTTGGAGGGGAAAAAAAAAGGAAAGAGGAGCTAGAAACATTTATTGAAAAGAGTGCAGACATGTGCTTTTGGCTCAGTTATGCACATTTTAAAGATTACTATTTGCTTTATTACTCATTCACTTTTTGATACTCTTATAACTTTATTTTGAAACAGTCATCCAGCCTGCGACTGCTTTTATAGACAGAAAAGACAAAAGTGAAAATCTGTGCAAAGTTTTTAAAAATATCATTGGACTGTTTTAGCTACAGTCCATTAATTCCAACTCTGATTAGAAAAAAATTACTTATTTTTAAACAGTGCTTCATCAAATGCGTAACTAGTTCTTTAATGTATCTTAAATTTTGCCATTTGGGTTAAATCTATTTTAGAAAACATATTCCAGCTACAAATGAAGAAAAGTACGTGTAGTAAACCTCACTTATTATGGGGAGAAAGCATGGATGTCAAAAAGAGCTGTGAAACAGAAGAACATGGAAGTTTCTTCCGAGAATTACCCATGCTATATATACATTTAATGCTGGGGTCGCAACCGTGGAAATTAGAGCCACTGTGTAATGCTCAGCTACATGGACACATTGCAAAAGATACAGCCTTTGCTAGAGTCCTTAACCTTAAAAAGTAGCCTTTGCTACAGCACTGGAAATGGTCCTCTTTCAAATTCATTGCACTGAGGCATATGATTCTTTATTCATCTGCAGTGAATTTCACCTTTGAAATCGTCGTCTTTGAATCTGGTGGTCCTATCCACCATTGTTCTCCTTTCTGAGCATTAAGAAACTTGCTGACTTGAAGGTATTACTCCCATCAGGCATCATCCCCCTTGTCACTCACATAATACAAAGACAGAAAACAGATTGTGTAATTTTCTTATTCTTAATGTCTTTAGCTAGTGTTCACTTGCTTTTTTTTTTATTTTTAAGTCATAGTTTTTGTCTTTTTTGTACCTTATTTAACCAGTTTCATAATCTGATGAGCCAGTCATTTGTGTCATGGCTCATGCAGATGTAAACTTTTAAGGTGGCCCTGTTAGACACTTACTGATAATCTGAACACTATATATATAATGTTGTGGCTCTCTCCAGCTATAGCAGTCACAAAGAATTACAAGACAGTAAAGTATAACATTATTTTCCAGTACTGGTTGTCTTTGGCCAAGCTAAGCTTCTCCAAATCCCTTGGTATTATATCCCTTCAAATAGTTTCTGAAAATTCTTTTTAACTTCTCACAGTTCTCGGAGGTGCTGAGATACACCTCCTCCTCTTAACCTTTACTTCCCCTCAGTTTCTGGATTTTGCCTTCTATCCTCACAACATATGCCAATTCCTCGGAGGTCAATAAGCTTTTAACGTCATAGTGAATCTCATTTGTCTGCCTTCCTGCACCATAATATCGTAATGGTTAGCCAGATATTTCCAAAACAACCATTGCTTTCATTAAAAAACCCAAAACCCAACAGATTACTGCTCTGACACAGAAAGTAAAAATGTAGGATGTTTTGTTTATTACCACTTACAATTTCATCAGCATTTTGAATATAGAGTAAAACCATATTACCTATCACAAAAGTGTAGCTATCACAACAGTATCAAATCTTACACATCAACACATTTCTGAAAAATATGTACCAAGCTTTATACTTAAAAGCAATAAACTCCCTACCAAAAGAGTGAAAGGAAAAAAGGTAGAAAAATATTCCCACTAATGTTAGGCTAAATAAAACTGAAAGAAGAGCAAGGTCTCTGATGCGGTTTGCAAACGAAAGCTCTCCAGATTACCTTACTTAACTGTCTATGTTCCTTATTTGAGCCCTTGAGGAACCATTCCCAACCTAATACGTGGGTCCAAAACTAGGACTTCTGCTCACAAGGACACAACCTTACCATTACCTAAAATGAGGACTTATGGTTAGCTTAGGTAGATTATCTTTTCTGTGGTAAAAATTAGGTAAGATTAATTACTGCCTATAACTGCTGTGAATTCCTCCTAAGAGTGCATCAAACTTTGTGGCTTTCTAATCTGCCAGAAAGGTATCTTTTATGTGTTTTTTACTGTATTCATTTGGGCGACAGCCACATTTTTAGGAAGTATCATTGATCTCTAGCTTTGGAAGAGAGTCTAAGCCAGTGACCCGGGCTAGGTATGCCCTTACTGTTAAATTTAAGAGCAGAAGGATGCTCCATTAAAGCCAGTTTACAGATCACAAGCCTTAGGGGAGTTTCTCCTTGAATTTTAAACTATTTGTTTGACATTTCCTTTTGTTTACTCTATTCCACTTTTACTGACATCGTTTCTGTAAAGTGGTAGACAACGAGTCATCAGGTTTCTCTTCCTGAAATTTTTGTTATCAATACATCCATTGGTCTATATATTCAGTATCGATTGGGGTCATCTAAATGGTGCTAACTCTGATGAAGCTGTTGTGAAATCAGTGAGGAAGAAGGATTCTGGTCTAGCTAGATCGCTGAGCTCTTTCTTGCTAGTATTTTTACCTATAGCTGGCATGCACCAGTGTAATAGCTAAAGAGGCACAGTAATGTTAAGCATCTTGCCTCAAGATCTATGTGTGTTTCGTAGATGACTGAGACACTGGGGATATTTATAAACCTACCTGGCAAGTAAGCTTTATTTAAAAAACCAAGAACAACAACAACTACTCCTGTAGATTAGAGAGAATATAATTAGGGAGTCCCAGGGGTCCAACAAGTTTCTTGCTGAGAAAAAAAGAACACAATGTCTTGCAAAACCCTTTTGCCTAGAGTAGCTTGACATATCGTGCTATTTTTCTGTGAATTATATGTTGTCATTTAAACATGAGCATAAACCTACTGACTTACTACAAAGCTTTTAGAATTTTAATGCATATGAAAAACTTCACTCTTGCTTCGTAAATAGTCCCAAATTAATGTAACATAAATCTTGATATATGCCCCATGAACAGAAAAAAAAAGGCAGAAAGACAGAAAAAAAATGAAAACACAGCTGTATTTTCCTTGCAGCTTCTGGAGTCCTTTGTGCTTTAGATAGTGTAAGATAGAATATGACAAGATAATTCTCCAAGAAAAAAGCAAACCTAACAAAAAAAATGTTTACTGTGAAATTTAAAATGTTACTAGAAGCTATGTTTGATAATAAATCAATAAACGTTGACATTTTCATCATAGTGTGCACATTAAACGACTGTAAAAACTAAAGGCTAAGTTACATCGGAATTAAATTAAGTAGAGATTTGCACAAGTGATGCAGTGATAGCTTGAAACATCAATAATTAGATTAAAGGAATGAAATATACATACAAGTGATCTCCACATGCGTAACATTCTACAAAATTCTAAAAAATACATGTACTTACTATATTTAACAAGATATATAATCATTCTAAGTAAATATTCTTATCAGTATAGAGATATCTAACTTTAATTCTATTCCCCAGTGTTATACTTCAAATATTCAGTATCATGTTAATATAAAATTAATACCTCACATCCACATTATAAAATTGACTACATTATCAGAAATATAAAATCTTTATTGTACAAAAAAAAATATATATCTATATATATTGGAAGAATAGTTAGGTAGCTGTTCTTTTCCAGATACTTTGAGAAATGACATATAGAGTTCATCAAAATGTTTTGTTTTCACTGAACAGGTTCATCACAGCTTTGCAAGTCAGTAAAATCACCTCAATGTATTTCAGCTAAGAGTTTATAATGAGCTTCAGTATTTTCACAAAAAAAACAACCCCTCTTCAGAACTGCTTAAAGCTTTCAAATGAACAACATTTCAGAAATGTCAATGTTTAGATTATTTATTCATTATTTGCAGTTGGTTAAATCATTCTGGAAGAAAAAATCTTATCTTTTTGTACATTCTTGAACCAAATCTAATTTCAGCACATTCTGAAATACGTATTTTTTTGACAAATAAGCCTTCTGTATAGACAGACAAAGACAAAACAGAATCGCATCAATATAATAAGTCATAAGGACAACTCCTCTGAAGTCTGCTATTCAGTTGAGCAGTTAAGTACACACAAAAAGTGCTTACAATCTTTAATAGTATGATGAAGTAAAACAACATTTATCTGTTTTCTGAAACCTGAGCCAAGCAACTAGCTATTTAAAATTGCCTTGACTGAGAGATCATCATATGTAAAAGTCTTGTAAATGGTTCTGAATAAGCAATGAATTTAAGATTTTTGGAATTAGCAAAGTAAGTTTAGCAATGTAGATTGACAGAAAGAAACACAATTTAGAGAGATAGGAAAGAGGCAGAGTCCTCAAAGATGATATTCAGAAAACTACAGGAAAAGAATACAATCACTTTATCTTTTCACAGTTCATTTCAGATACATTTACATGCATTAGTATCAAAATATTGTAAGAAAATGATGTGTCTATTCTATTCAAAAAGCATAATTAATCATCCATGAAAACTACCCTTTTCATTTCTTTTCTTCAGAGATCTTAAGCCAGAAGAATTAACAAGTACTATCTCATTATAAGCACCTTAACTTCACTATATTTTGTAGTTTTAACTAAGATTGGATTCTTAAAATAACTATTTTATTAGGAATTTTGTATTTTTTTATATTTGCATCCTCGTTAGAAATATAAACATTTTATTCCTTTTCTCAATGTAGTGCTATTGTCCAGTAGTCAAACCAACACTGTTTGTCTGGGAACTGTATTGTGCAGCATGATCTTGAGCAGGTTTGGAGTGCGCTCAGTTTCCTTGTCTGGAAGATTACAATTCTTTGTTTCTTTATCTTTGCTTCCATAATGCATGCACAATTTAATAAATATGCATAAATAATGTGTTCATAGAAACAAGTTTAGTGAGAGGATATGTACGCACCAAACTTTATATTCGTATGACTCCATGAACTATAGTGCTGTTTCTTCTGTTATCTGATGGCACTTGAAATAAAAGCAGAATTAACTCCCTTTTTCACTCCTACACAGACTGCTTATCCACTAACTGAATGATTAATTACCATTTTACTCTACTGTTAGCCATTCATGTCTATGGAAATTTTTCATAGCTCTGAGAACAATTGCTTTTTTTTCCTCTTTTCATTTCCTTTCTAGCTTTTGTAAACAAAACAAAAATTTACGCAGGATTAAAAAAAAAAAAAGGAGGAAAAATCCCTTACAATGTTAAATTATTTTCATGGAGTTAAACAAGAATTCTAATTTTTTTATTTACCTGACTTACATAAATCAAGTAAAGGCATAGTGTTAGCCACATCCTCACAGTCTTTGGGAAGAGCTGCAGCAGCAGCCTTGTAGTTCCTGTCTGTGCAATAATTGAGACCTGTTGGGGAAACTAAGAAAGAGGCTTATTGAATTTTAATGTTGAACTAATGTTACATTTGTAGATGGTTGCATTAGATGGGTGACTGCAAGTTGAGAGGAGAAAGTAAAAAATGGCTTCCCCCTTTTACCAATGAGTTCAAATGTTCATCCTGTCCTTTCTGTGAACCCACTATTTGTGGCAAACTCTTTTAACCTATATATAATTCATGAAGAAATTTGTACAGAATAACATTACAGGTAGGTGGTTGTGTGACAGATTTTTAGACTCAAGAAAGCTTCAAGTTTACTATGTTCATGTTACTGGATGTAGAAAGCCTATGCTACAGTCAATCTAAAGCCAGCCTCACAATATCTCAAAGAAATCAAGTAAATCACAACAAATGTGAATTGCCAAATTATTTTGCATTAAGTAGCCTACAATTTCTGTATAAAAACACATAACCCTCACCCAACCCTGCAGATTCTTGATCTTTTTATAGTATAGTTAGAGTTTACTATGGCTGTTCTTGGGATTGCCTTTAATAAACAAGACAGTACTAAAGCAGTACAAAAACTTAAAGTAAAAATTTGTAAACTATTATCTTCACTTACATTTCAGTATTTTAATTGTCTTCTTCTTTAGAGTAATATGGAAGAGATTACAGATATCTGTTCACATTAATTAAATATTGGGCTTTATAGAATATGTCAACAAAATTCACCTACATTTTCTGTGTACTACACTCTATACTAGCCAACTCCTTAATTACTTGATAATATATGAATAATAATGCACGTTTTATACCGCATCTGATATGAAATACAGCTGAATTGATCCCAGATGTAGCCCCCAGTACTGTTACATTACCACATCCTTCATCTATTTTTCAGTTCATATGATAGTGTTCATCCCGATACAAAATTGAATTAACTGTCTTAATAAAGGGAAAGCAAAGAAGAATTATCATTACTAATATTGCAGCTAATCATCTGAGGAGGAGGTATTCTCAGTGTAAATAAATTAAAAGTTAAAAAATAATGAGTTTGCTAATGGATTTTATTCCTGTCAATTAATAGTATTGTAGTAAACTCTGTAATAAAGAAAAAATATATTTCCCTATATGCTATGTAAATATCCCTATGTATTGTAATAATATTCTAGGGAAACAAGTTTTGAAACTATATGCAAAATGTTGTTGGTAATCAAAGCAAGCTCACCATTTTATTTATGCATTGCAGGACTTTTAAAACCACAAATATCTCCATGAGAATTTGAAGTCATGACCATTCACCTTGTCAGCATGTCATAATTACCTTACATGACACGTTTTAGCCCCATTTCTGGAAAATCCTACTCAAAGGCACAATTTTAATACTTCGATGCTTTTACTACCTTTAAAATCATAGAATCACAGAATACTTTGGGTTGGAAGGGACCTTTAAAGGTCATCTAGTCCAACCCCCCTGCAAGGAGCAGGGGCATCTCCAACCAGATCAGGTTGCTCAGAGCCTCATCCAACCTGGCCTTGAATGTTTCCAGGGATGAGGCATCCACCACCTCTCTGAGCAACCTGTTCCCGTGTTCCGCCACCCTCTCTGTAAAAAAAATTTTCCTCATAGCTAGTCTAAATCTACCTTCTTTTATTTTAAAACCATTACCCCTCATGCTATCATGCTTTCACTGCTGAAGAGTTTCTCCCATTTTTCTTATAAGCCCCCTTTAGATACTAACAGGTCTACCCAGAACCATCTCTTCTGAAGGCTGAACAGCCCCAACTCTCTCAGTCTGTCCTCACAGAACAGGTGCTCCAGCCCTCTTATCATCCTCGTGGCCTCCTCTGGACTCCCTCCAGCAGGTTCACATCCTACTTATGATGGGGACTCCAGAACTGGATGCAGTACTCCAGGTGGATTCTCACGAGAGCAGAGTAGAGGCGCAGAATCACCTCCCTCAACCTGCTGGCCACTCTTGTTTTGATGCAGCCCAGGATGCGGTTGACTTTCTGTGCTGCAAGTGCACATTACTAGCTCATGTTGAGTTTCTTGTCCACCAGCACTCCCAAGTCCTTCTCCTCAGATCTGCTCTTGATACATTCTCTATCTACCTCATATTTGTGTTTGACCTTGTGCAGGACCTTGTACTTGGCCTTGTTGAACTTCATGAGATTTGCACAGGCCCAACTCTCCAGCCTGTCAAGGTCCCTCTGGATGACATCTCTTCCCTCCAACACGTTGACCACTCCATACAGCTTGGTGTCGGTGAGAAATGCCACTTGTCACTGGTCTCCACCTGGACATCGAGCCAATGACCACAACTCTTTGAATGCAGCCATCCAGCCAATTTCTTGTCCACCAAATGGTCCATTCATCAAATCTGTGTCTCTCCAGTTTAGAGACAAAAATGTCTTGTGGGACAGTGTCAAATGCTTTGCACAAGACCAGGTAGATGATATCAGTTCCTTGTCCCTTATCCACCAGTACTGTAACTCCATCACAGAAGGCCATCAAATTGGTTAGGCATGATTTGCCCTTGATGAAGCCGTGCTGGCTGTCATCAATCACCTCCTTATATTGCATGTGCCTTAGCATATTTTCTAGGAGGATCTGCCCCATGATCTTTCCAGCCGCAGAGGTGAGACTGACAGGCCTGTAGCTCCCTGGGTTGTGTTATCTCTTTTCCAGTCAGTTGGAATCCACCAGACTGCCATGTCTTCTCAAATATGATGGACAGTGGTTTGGCAGCTTAATCTGCTAGCTCCCTCAGGACCCAGGGGTGCATAAACACACAGGTTTTCTCTCTGTCCCTTTCCCTTTCTTCGCCTTACTAGCTATCAAATAATAAATATTACACCATATGTTACCTGATGTCTATGGTTATAATCTTTTCCATAAAAATGCATGTAATTTACTCATTTTACAGTTGTTATTGTTTGGAAAGTAATTCCATGCACAAATTAAGTAGACAAAGTTCATAAAAAGAAGTAATTTCCTTGTTTTCTTGTTGAAAATGTGTTTTAGCATTTTGTTTGCAATATCAGCTGCAAAACTCATAATGGTAAAAAAATTAATAGTTCTTTGTCCGTTTATATGGTGTTATTTAATTAAAGAGTGTATAGCTTCTTGTATTTTCTGCATGTATTACTCATATTAATGAATATCACTTGATAGGCATCCAGATGAGTCATTTTATGAGGATTATCAGTTAAATAAATAAGGAACCAGCTTTGCAGCCTGCATGGCATGCATGTTAAGATAGTGCAGTAGGTTCATGAATGGAAATAAGCAAATAGTAATCACCAGAGCTGGAACCATCCACAGAAGTTTCTCTAGTAAATCAACTTCCAAAAAGCTAGAATGGAAGTTTTGAGTATAATGCAAGCAGTCGTCAGAGCAAGGCCAAAAAGTATTTGTGTGCATTGAGTGCTCAACCAAGCTCAGAGTCATTGCATTTTTGAGAATACATTATAGATTATTAAGATGGTGAAACATGGGCAACAGAAAGAAACACCTTCACTTGTAGCCAATATTATCTAACAAAAAATCAAACTATATTAAAGTCCTCCTTTGAGTTAACCTTCATGAAGGAGGCTTAGCACACCCATCACATTTAACTAGGTCTGCCATTGCTGATAGGTAAGGAACATGATGTTTGATACTAACATCCTCCAATGTAATTTTATCACTTTTTTCCACTCAAGTAATTCTCTGAGACATTCGCAAAGTTATTTTATTAATACTTAGATATCTGCCAGTGATGTTCATGGAAGGATACATGCACATTTTAGAGAAAACAATCCTACACCTTTTTCATCAGTCAGAAGGCATGGAATAAATTAAGATTAGTAGATTTTAGTCCTAAACCCAAACGCGATAGCCATCTATTCTTACTTGTTCTATGATCCATGGCACTGAATTTTCCATAATGATTCCTGCATTGTGTGGATGAGTTAAATACAATTTAATTTAATCTGTTAGAGAAATTAATATAATAATAGCTGCGTACACTAGGAATAGAGAGAGACTTCATGAGCATTACCATAATGGACCTAATAAATACTGTATTTTATATCTGGATGATGATGAAAAAAGGAATTGATAGACTTTTTAGAACAAACTTAGTTAGCTTGATTATAGTATCTCAAGAATAGAGTCTTGTTTTTAAATGCGTATGAATAACCAGATCATAAATATTTCAAATTCTATTGCTAGGTGAAAAGCTCCTTTTTTTTTTTTTTTTTTTTTTTTTTTGCATAGAAACTTAAAAGCAGTATAGGAATGTGGGTTTTTCAGAGAAGAATTAATCTAAAAGCTGATTTTCATTTGTTGTTTAACCAGCTGAGGTATAAATTGTTTTCATTTGTTAAAAATATTCTGTAAAAAAAAAAATGGAAGGAAATTAACAAACAAAACTGAAGGTTGCTTTCATCTTTTTTCAATAAAAATGTTAATTAAAATGAAAATTTTGTACAAGAAACTTTTATTTTGTCAAAAATTAATTCCTCTAAAAAAGAATTTTGTCTTCTTTTTAAAAAGATACAAACTATATTTAAAATCAAGCTGTAAAGAAACATTGAGCACACTACAAACAGGCTACTTGAATAATGCATTGTTCTTTATATTGCATTATCTGAAGCTACTTTAAAAAGGATTAGCAGCTCCTCACATCTTACAGGCTGCAGAATCAATTGAGTCACTTAGGAAGAAGAGATATTTCCATATCCCAGCTTTAAACCAGTGTTCACATTCCACTTTCCTGAGTACATTAAAAATGTACAGACAGATAGCTAAGCAGATAACAGCGGGTGAACTTCTGGCCCCATTACAGTCAATGGGAGGTCTATCATGATATCAAAGGCGCCACGATTTCACCCTCTACCTCTTCTTTCTCATCCATCAGAAAAGCACTTTCACCTACCAAACTTAATGACAAAGCAACTAAAAGTTTTGAACAATTTTGAAGTCCACACTGCAAACTTAAATTTAACATTTGCTTGAGAAGCACTGGCAGCTTTCAAAGTGTGGATTATCAGTCAGCCTCCTGCAGTTGACAAAGCAAATCAGAGAAGAAAATTTGAATGTGTGAATAAAATACATGTTAAAAAAATGTAGTAACAACTAGTAAGATGCCAAGAAAATTTCTGTATTTAAATTAGACATCTGTGCCCTATTTTTAAATATTCATCATTGTAAGTGATTCAGCATGTTCCCCACTCCTGTCAGAGTACACATATTTTAAAAATCTTTTAGCTTTAACACCTTCATTACCATATCAATCCATTACTAGAAAATTTTCTACCCGTAAACCTATTCACTATTACAGACTTCATCACAAGCTTAAGAGAGTCATGATGTTTCATAAGGCTAGTAATTTTTGTCAGGGTTTCGCACTAAAAACAGAAACGGCAAAGAAAGTTTGGTTTTGGGAGCTTTTTTAATAAAATAAAAAGTGCTATTAAAATAAAATATAGGAAATTACATTGTTCAAACACATGATGTGCACACCAATGCAACCAAGAAAAGGCAATGGATGATAGTAGTGGGTAACTCTCTTCTGAGAGGCACCCATTTGCTAACCAGATGTGCTCTCTAGAGAAGTATGCTGTTTACCAGGGTCTTGTATCAGGGACGTTGCCAAGGGACTACCAAATGTCAAATAAGCCATGGACTATTTTCTGCTGCTGCTGTTTCACAGGGGAACCAGTGACATAGCCAGAAGCACACTGAGGAGTATCAAGGATTACAGAGCCCTGGGAGCAATGTTTAAGGAGTCTGGAGCGCAGGTGGTCTTTTCATCTGTCCTCCTGGTCAAAGGGAAGGGGCCTGAAAGAGTCAGGCTAATCTGGCAAATCAGCAAATGGAGACAGGAACGGTGCTATTTACACCACGAGACTCACTTTGAGAAGCCTAGTCTGCTGTGAGCTGATGGAGTTCACCTGATAGAGAGGGGGAACAGCATCTTCGGCAAAAGAGTTGCCAGATTGTAAAGAGGGCTTTAAACTAGCATTTCTGGGGGAGATATCTGTTGGAGGGACAACACAGCAGGGCACAGGCAATCCAGGAGGTTTCTGGAATGTGTGGATGATAACTTCCTCCTGCAAGTGATAGAGGAACCAACGAGGAGAAGTGCTATGCTGGACCTTGCTGTGACCAATAGGGAGGGGCTGGTGGTGAATGTGGAGCTCAAGGGCAGCCTTGTCTGCAGTGACCATGAGATAGTGCAGTCCTACATCCTTAGGGCAGCGAGGAGGGAGTGCGGCAAACTCTCTACCACAGACTTCAGGAAAGCAGACTGTGGCCTCTTCACGAATCTGATGGTTAAAGTGCCATGGGATACAGCCCTAGAGGGAAGAGGGGCCCAGGAAACTTGGTTGATATTCAAGGAGCACTTCCGCTAAGCTCAGGAGTGATGCGTCGTGATGAAGAGGAAGTCAGGCAAAAGTGTCAGGAAGCCTGCATAGATAAACAAGGAGGTTCCGGACCAACTGAAAAAATAAAAGGAAACCTATAGAGGGTGGTAGCCTGGGAAGATGACAGAGAAGTTGTCCAAGCAGCCAGGGACTGAGTAAGGAAGACTAAAGCCCTGACAGAATTAAATCTTACCAGGGATGTCAAAGACAAGAAGAAAATCTCCTATAGTTACCCCAACCTTCTCCATGTCCTGGGTAATAGCACGAAGGGTAATGGTTTTGAAAATAGAGGGAGGTAGATTCAGATTAGGCATTAGGAAGAATTTTTTTTTTACAATGAGAGTGGTAGAACACTGGAACAGGTTACCCAGAGAGGTGGTGGATGTCCCATCCCTGGAAACATTCAAGGCCAGGTTGGACGGGGCTCTGAGCGCCCTAATCTAGTTGAACATGTCACTGCTGCTTGCAGAGGGTGTTGAACTAGATGACCTTTAAAGGTCCCTTCCAACTCAAACTATTCTATGATTCTATGATGAAGCAGGGGTTATAGCTTGCCTGTTCTTATCCATATGTCTCTGATTCATAGCCACTGTCTAAGACGAGAGCACAATTACCCTCAGTTGAACAAAAATAGAAAATAATTTGTGAACAAAGTATAAAAATGAAAAAGCTTGCAGAGTATCCTAAAAAAAACACAGATGAGAGGAGAATAAATGTGATTTGTTTATTTCAGAGGTACTTCGATGGGTGCATACTTTGAGTAAATGGATAGGTGGATAAAACTGGATGACATTCATGGTCCTGTTTTATGTGAGAGGTTACTTGAGGTGCTCACAATAGTTCTTTCTGGCCTTGCAATGCATTAATTTATGTGTTATCTGAAATGACGGAGGAAAAAAAAATGAGTGTATTGCAATAAGTTTGATGAATATCCCAACCCAAAATCTAACCCAAAGTTGACACACATTACATTTTATAACAAAGTGCAAGATTCAAATGCCTGCAGGTTAATTAAACTGGCTGTCAAAGAATGATGAAATGATTTGGGATAGGGGAGAAATTGCATCCATTACATCCAAAGTTCATGAAAAGCCAATAAAGCAGGAAGCTAAAAATTTTAAAAAACCTTCTGGTTAGACTTGATGCATAGAAAAGGGCAAAATCCCAAGTTATACTTTTACCTAAAAATAAAGTAGTAAGCAAATGAGCAAGAAATCACTTGCTTTCATGAAGCCACAATAGCAGAAAGTATTTGTTTTGAAGCTGGCTGCAAGATTGCAAACAAGGGAAGATAATGGGGAAATACGGGAGGATGCACCTGCCAAAGAAACATCAGCAAACACGGATACTTTATAAATGTGTCACAAGTCTAACAAAGAATCTGTATATTCTTTTGATAATACGTTTTTTATATATCACATACTAATAGGTCTGAAACATTACCTTCTGGTAAATTAGCAAGCTATCACGATACTTGTCACCATCTAAGACTGACAAAATTCTGTAGACAAAGACACCAAGAAACATCTATCTGCTGAATAATTTTAATTTTTATTCTGAAAGACTTGAAGGAGAAAGTGAAATGAAAGGATTAAGACAAGAGACAGCCATGGTTTGACAGAAAGATTTCACCACAAAACTCTCCTTAAACACAAAAAACAGTGAATATATGGATTTGTGTTTTGTTGATTTGAAGAAAGTGATCAGTGTTTGCTTTGTCTGCATTTTGGGAAAAATATGCATTGAATGTTTGTATTTAGCCTCCTCTTCTTAGATTCACTTAGTTGTTCCAGAAATAGCTAATGTTTGTCTCCCTGAAGATTCATAGAATTTGCTTAAATCACTGAGGATAGGCAATTACAGAGGCTAATTGTGCTGCTGAAAACAATAATTAGGCTTTTTCTTCTTTCTTTGCTTTCTGTTTCCAGTTTTGGTCCTTCGTTGTTTAACCAGAGGTGAAAGTCAGAGCAGTCAGGCTGTGAGTAGCAGGAAACCATTTTAATGTCTACCTAATAAGACATATTTTTTAAATCAGCTTCTTGATTTGAATAGAGATCATATGATTTCCATATCTCATCATTAAAGACTCATTATTTAGATAGGAAAAAAAAATTAAATGATGCAAGGTTCTCAACATTTGAAAATGAACGTGATTAACTTTGGTCAGTATATGAAATACTTAAGAAAATGGTGCCAGCAGCACAGCAGGGAAAGATAAAGTGCTCTATGAATAATAGCATTAGTACTTAACGTGTGTATATCATGAGCTACAGACCAGATGTGTTTAGTAAAACCATTTTTTTAACACCAACAAAAGAAGACTATTGGTCTAGAAATAGGATGGCCCTGAAACAATACTCGCTGTCTGGAAATACATGTTTTTAAACTATATGTTTCCTCATGCAGCATAGTTTATATTCAGCCTTAAAGCACAATATTATTCTTTTTGGAGCATTATTCTTCAGGATAGTCTTGAAGTTTAACAACAGATAGACGGAAATCACACCAGATTATACAGATTAATTTGAATCTATTGATGTTAGTAGAATCTTAAACATGCCTCCATGTAAGCATCTAAATTTGTTTAATCTGAAGTACAAACCCATCAGGGTTGTATGTAAGGGGTGCAAATTCAGGAAACCAGAATATGTTTCCAGAGAGCTAGAAATGTGGCATAATGCTAGATCACATGCTATCATAATCTATTTTTATTGCTTTTGTACTCAAAGGGCTCCCCATTAGAACTAGAACTCTGCTGGTGTAGTCTATAAAACCATACTTGAAAAGAAAGACTCATGGTAAATAGTATATGACCTTAAAAGTTTATGAGTAACAGAAATGATGAGTGTATCTCCTTAGTTTCATCTCTTGTTTTCTTGTAGTATATATTTTATTTATTTATTTATTGATGTTAGAGATTGTTAGTTCAGTATTTCTTTTCCATGTATGTCTATACAGCTCTTAGAAGATTCAGATAAATCAGTTAGTTAACAACCAAACTCAATGTGAACTAAGCGTGTTTGCTGATGACAGTCTGTAATTTTTTTACCAACCTATGAATTAATGTAATTTTTTTACCAACCTATGGATTAATTTGGGTTAGTGATGAAAATGAAACAAAAATATGATTTCACCGCTCCTCACAGCAAGAAAAGAGTTTAGTCTGCTAGATAAAAAAGTTTCTGATGGAAGATCTTGTGAAAGACTGATACTGAGTAAAAGTCTGAGCTAATTCTCCCCCCACTACAAATCTCAAATGTGCTGTTTCTAGACTCACTCAATTGTTTGTTTGTTTTTCTGATATTCTACTTTCCACTTAGCAACTCTATATAAATCTCAGGATGATCTTTCCAATCAAGTCAAAAGACTGTAATTCATATTTGTTACTGGAGAAAATTTAAGCTGGACTGACTGAGACGCATGTAGCTGAGAAAAAAAATACTTTTAAAACACTCATTACTTTATAAACATTCATTGTTTCAATATTGTTAAGGAAGGAATTAGTTTTATAGTGAAGTAGACCTTCAAAGACACTGTGATAAGAGGGAAAATAATATATTTCATCAAGCTGATCTCTTCTTTCTTCCTCAGAATTATAGAAATATATATATATTTAGACTTAGCTATACTGAAATGCTACATAGGAGCAAACAATTTCCACCTCTGAATGTTCCTTCCTTTCCCACTTTGCAAACACTTAGTGTTTTACATTCCAATCACTCCAGCTTTTAAATTTGTGACTAATGTTCATCTAAAGTATGGGCATAGTCTCAATGTCCATTGGACAGGCTGCGTCCAAGCTCCTGGAATGCCTAAAGATGATGAGCTCAAGCGTGACAGCTAGCCCTTGTTAATTTGCGCTTGAACCCTCAGTTTCCTTCTTGCTTATAATGCTTCAGCAGTCTCACATTGCATTTATATCTGTTTATGTGCACAAGAAGTTTAGTGGACCTCCAAAGTGCAGTAGGAAGATTTTAAAGCAGTTACATTTTGAGACTGATTTACAAATAACTCCCCAAGTCATATGACCACATGATTGAAGTCGCTCTTTGAGAACGAAGCTTAAAGAAACATATTTTTTTCTGAGATGGGAAAGGATCTGCTGTTCATAGTAGTACTACAAGGCATGCATGATTGAAACAGTGAGATTATAACATCACTCTGAAAGTCTGTGATTCTCTTTTCTCCCAGTAAAAACACTGATCAAATGCATAAAACCTTGTTTTAGAAAAGGCTTCAAAAATTTAGAAAACATTCAATGGACAATATAAGAAGGGACTATCACAGCAACCTTCCTTAGCACTGTGGAGAACTTGCAACTAAGTCTTCCCTTTTTTTATTCTTAATATCAAAACATCAGCTACACTCATAGCATTCACACAGCTTTAAACATCTTGCTACAATAGGGTATTCCATTATTTTCTTCCATTACAGATTAAATTATCTTCACGACAAAACTTGCAGCATCCATCTTGCACGTGCTCAGCTTTGTCATGGTTGCATTAAATTAGAAGGTGAAAATACATCTAACAAGCAGACAGAGAATATTGAAGAATACCCACAGATATTGCGTTTAGACTTACTCTTGCCCCTAATGCTTCATGTAGGTTTCAAGACCTTTTCACTTTCTTCTTCCACTCTTTTTTTCCTGAGATGACAAAGGAAAC